>CACVCL010020690.1:0-78421 GCA_902729485.2 Mus minutoides | reverse complement strand
CATACTCTCTGATTGTGCCACAGCTAAGCTATTCTCATGATTTCCCAGACAGGACCCTCATTTTCCATACTCTCTGATTGTGCCACAGCTAAGCTATTCTCATGATTTCCCAGACAGGACCCTCGTTTTCCATACTCTCTGATTGTGCCACAGCTAAGCTATTCTCATGATTTCCCAGACAGGACCCTCGTTTTCCATACTCTCTGATTGTGCTACTTCTAGACACTTCTACCTCCCTGTCTCTTTATCCCTCAGCAAACAGAGCTTGCTTTTAAGCAAAACCCTTTCAATAAAGATTTTATCAACAATCCGATGGAAAACTGCAATTACTCATTTGGTCCTAGAATGAAAAGCACACACACACACACACACACACACACACACACACACCTGCAAACACACACTCATGCTGTGGTGAAATATTGTAGCTGTATCTAGCCAAGTTTTCCTCTTAACCTGTATTCACTTCTTGGATGTTAAAACGGGATGTAATGGTGGTTCATTAATTTAAACTTGGAGCTTAGTGGAAATACGCAGAAACTGAAAATCTGTTCCTATAAAAAGTACTCCCCACACAGTAATTCAGTTTCTTATAGAACATGTTCTTTCTTGACTTAATTTTATTTCCTAAAGTTCATAATGCCTGTTCCTAAACATGAGGAATATCATTTGTTCTGACAAACAGTATCTTGACTTGTGTAGTGTTGTAGCTCCTTTCATTCTGCCTTTCTATAAAACCGATGTGTCACTTCACCAGTGACAAAACTATTAAACTGCTTCCACATATTTTCACACCTCTGCTAAGATATAGATATCTTATCTGCCCGGGTATAGATTTTTAAATTTACATTCACTTTTAGATATCTGTCTCTATTTGTTTTTCTTGAGGACAATTGTAGTTAGTCTTGGTTCCAAGAAGCCATAGATCTAACCTTTTCATATTGTCTGATACTTTAAAAAATTACATTAAACAAAACTCAGTATCTACTTTTTTTTTTAAGAATTTCTTTTCTTCCTCAGCTTTTTTGTTTGTCTGCTTCTTTTGTTTGTTTTTCTGAGACAGGGGTCTCTGTGCAAGAGCCCTGGCTGTCCTGGAGCTCACTCTGTATACTAGGCTGGAGTCTAATTCACAGAGATTCGCATGCCTCTGTCTTCCTGAGAGCTACACCATTAGTTCCAGCTGGCTTGAAATTTATTTCTTGGGAATTACTTTTCCTTTCTTTGAGATAATAACATAATTACATCATTCCCCCTCTCTGCTTCTCCCTCCAAACTTTCCATGTAATCGTCCTTGCTCTTTTTTCAAATTCATGGCCTATTTTTCAGTAATTGTTGATACATACACACAAGCACACACACATATATGGAACATATATATTAATATACTATATTAGGAATATAGATTTCTTTTAAAATTTTTATTGGATATTTTCTTTATTTACATTTCAAATGTTATCCCCCTCCTGGTTTCCCCTCTGCAACTCCCCTATCCCATCCCCTGCTTCTATGAGGGTGCCCTCCCACTCATCCATTTCTGCTTCACCACCCTAGCATTCCCCTATGGTGGGGCATCAAGTCTTCACAGGACCAAGGGACTCCCCTCTCATTGATGCCAGATAAGTTTATCATCTGCTACATATGCAGTGGGAGCCACAGGTCCCTCAATGTTTATTCTTTGGTTGGCGGTTTAGTCCCTATGAACTCTGTGTGTGGGGGGTCTGGTTAGTTGATATTCTTGTTCTTCCTATAGAGTTGCAAGCCCCTTCATCTCCTCAGCCCTTCCCCTAACTCCACCATTGGGGTCCCCATGTTCAGTCTGATGGTTGGCTGCAAGCATCTGTATCAGTAAGGCTTTTGCAGAGCCTCTCAGGAGACAGCTATATCAGGTTCCTGTCAGCAAACACTTCTTGGAATCAGAAATAGTGTCTTGTTTTAGTGGCTGCATATGGAATGGATCCCCAGGTGGGGAAGTCTCTTCTCCACACTTTGTCCCTGTATTTTCTTTAGACAGGAGCAATTCTGGGTTAAATTTTTTGAGAAGGGTGGGTGGTCCCATTCCTCAACCAGGGGCCACGCCTAATTTCTCCATATGGTCTCTACAGGTTCTCTCTCTCTTTTGTTGGTTATTTCAACTAATGTTATCACTGTTGGGGCCTGGGAGCCTCTTGCTTTTTTGGCATCTGGGACTTTCTGTTGACTACCCCTGTTCCCTATCCCCCAGTGCTACACACCTCTGTTCAATTTCCTGACCCTTTATACATCTTCCCCATTTCCTCCAATACCTGACCCTGCTCCCCATTTTTCCTCTCCTCCTCCTCTCTTCCTCCCAAGTCCTTCCCACCCTCTACCTTTCATGATTATTTTGTTCCCCCTTCTAAGTAGGTCTGAAGCATCCATGCTTAGGTCCTGCTTCTTCTTGAATTTCACATGGTCTGTAAGTTGTATCATCTGGAAATCAGTTTGACTGCTCCTCAGAAAATTGGCAATAGTACTACCTGAGGACCCAGGTATACCACTCTAGGTGTGTACCCAAAAGATGCTCCAACATATAACAAGGACACATGCTCCACTATGTGCCTAGCAGCCTTATTTTTAATAGCCAGAAGCGGGAAACAACCCAGATGTTCCCCAAAAGAGGGATAGGTACAGAGAAAGTGTTAGATTTACACAATGGAGTACTACTCAGCTATTAAAAACAACAACTTCANTATACCACTCTAGGTGTGTACCCAAAAGATGCTCCAACATATAACAAGGACACATGCTCCACTATGTGCCTAGCAGCCTTATTTTTAATAGCCAGAAGCGGGAAACAACCCAGATGTTCCCCAAAAGAGGGATAGGTACAGAGAAAGTGTTAGATTTACACAATGGAGTACTACTCAGCTATTAAAAACAACAACTTCATGAAATTTGCAGATGGATGGAACTAGAGAATATCATCCTGAGTAAAGTAACCCAGTTGCAAAAGATCACACATTGTATGTACTCTCTGATAAGTGGATATTAGGAATATATATATATATATATATATATATATATATATATATATATATATAATTTCTAAATAGATACATACAAGCTGCTCAGTGCATACAATGTTACTTATATAGTCACACAGCTATCTGTTTTTAATGGCACAAAGACTTATATGAAGGTTATTTTCCTTTCATTTCCATATGCAAAATCTAGCAGAGTATTATACAAAGTGTACAATTTTATAAATACTCAGTTATCCATCAATCTATTAGCATTGAGAATTTGATTCCAGGGTTCTCTTTAAGAGTCAAAGTAATAGTGAGGCCTTCGTAGAAACTGAACAGAAATTTCTGATGCAGTCTTGAGGTGAGAAGATGCTTAGTGTGTTTGAAGAGGCCACAGAAGAAAAAAAGAAAAGAGAGAGAGTGCTAGGAGACCAAGCAGGAGAAGTAGCCAGAATAGTAGTACTTATACTGCTGTGACACCTATGATAAGACCTTTGGCTTTTAAGCCAAGCAAAACAGAAAGTCACTGGCTGCCTTAAAAGCCTGGTATATTCTGACTTCTATTCATAAACTTCTAACAGCTTCTTTAGGAGAAGACAGAGGGAAACAAGGACAAGAGCCAGGCAAAATCCCTAAAGACAGTTTTAATCTAAGGGAAGAGGCAAGAGAGACAGAGACATAGAGCATGCCGTATGGCACTAGGTGTTTGTAAGGAGTGAACTCGACATAGGCAGCTTCTGATGGAATTTTCCAATGGGTGTGAGAGAACAACGTTGAGGATGCCTTGTAAAGGTTTTTGGATGAACAACTGGAAACCGATGTTAGATTCAGAAATGTGAGCATAAGGTGGGCCAATTTGGGAGAAAAACTGAGCAACTGCCAATGAGGTTATGTGTGCCCTAAGTGAACACAGAGCATACCTTTGTGAGGGTTTCATTTAACGTCTAAAGATGTAGGTCAAATATTTATAGCCCTGAAAACTCATTACATTATATACTCTAGCTTAGTCTTCTAACTCCTATTTCAATATACAAAACCATTAAAATAATAATTAAAAAAACGGAACGTGTTTATTGGCAAACATTTTAATGCAAAAACTTGACAATTTAAAAACCTCATCTCATTTTGTAGTCATCTTGGATAATGTAAATGGATGAATTAAATATAATATAAATTATTCAACTGTAAATGATTTAAAAGCAAGTAGCACATTCATTTCATCACTTTTCCCTTAGAGCATTTTGTCAGAATTCAGCAATTCTGCAATTAATTGTCAGAAGTTTCTGGTCAATATGTTCATTTCTTGTCATATAAAAATATTTGAATTAAAGTCTACTCTCCATGTAGTAGATTGAATATATCAATTCTTGACAATTTAATTCTGTATTTATATTATGAAAGATGATACTTTTATTTGTACCTGCCTCAATTCTTTAAGTTAGGTATAGGCAAAAATGTAACCCTGATTACTCTTATGTTACTGAAGACAAGAAAATATGTGTGAATATTGTGAAGCAATTGGATATGAAAACCTTGCTCTTGTTATTCTGTAAGGCTACTTTTGGATTTCAGCACACGAATCCTACCAGGATACTTTAAATATTAATTTATAGACTAATTGTTATCATGCAACACACTGTTTAACTGACCTGTTTCAAAGGATATAGAGTTTTCTATATTATCTCACTATGCTTTATGTATATAGTGTATTCCAGAAGTACATAATAATTTTTGCATATTTCATCTTATATAGTATATGCTATTTTATAGTAAATATGCCACTTTTTGAAAATATATAGCATAAAATAAACCTGCATTTTAAGAAGATTTTTGAGAAATACTGTAGGCAAAATTAGAAGTAGTCACTATTTGTATAGATCTCTTCTTGGCAGTCACTGGGATACTTTATGTGTAGTATTGAATAAAAAATTCTCTTCATTTAGATAGGTGTAAAATGGATCTTGGCATATATGGGAATTTCATTTGGTAGTGAGAGCAAAATATAACTTTTGTGAATTTATTTGTTTTTTTTTTTTTACTTTATGTGATAGCCATAACATGATATTAAATCAAAATAGGCCACAATTCATACACATCCCTTCCTGAAATAATAACACTAATTAGCACTTGACATTTTCAAAAGATGCCCATGGTTTAGGCATTATTTTATTAACTCTTAGTTAATGAAGTATATATTTTACTCTCTCTAAAATTATCTTTGATCAATTATGTATGAAAATGTGAATTTCAGCTCAATTTAAAGTTTTGACTTCATTTCAACAATCCCTGTCTACATGATAATATTTATTGGTAATTTGAGACATTCCAAGATAATGACTATGTGACCCCAGAATCCGAGAAGCGCAAATATACAAAAATACAGATTATAAATCAAATGATAATTCCAGAATAGTATAGTAGAAAGTATGTCAGTGCTGGTGGAAGATCTCATTGTATCAAGGAGGTGGGGAAGAGTTTTCATTTGTAGAACTATGTGAAATGTCACAGGGATGCTGTATTTGACTTCAAAATTGGAACTTATAAATGAATGGAATTGTTACAGGTGATGCAACATCAGGTACTTCCAGTGGGTTGGCATTTGATGAGGACCAGAGAGTAAAGTAGAGTGAACAGTGTGGTTTGTTACATACACTGAGTATTTGATAAGTAATAGTGAATATTCGTCAGAAACAAAGTCAAATGTTTAAAAGTAGAGGACTCGGGCAGCTAGACTTCACTTTGTTCTTATTGAGAAGCTAAAATGCTGTTAGGAGGTTTTAAGTATCCAACTAAAGTATACATCATAAGAACAGGAAACTATTATAGGATCAAGGAATTACTAATTCATATGCAGATCAACAGAGCAGTTGATTTGCAATATTTTAGTGGGATATAAGGAATCCTGCTATTTTGATGAGAGAGAGAGAGAGAGAGAGAGAGAGAGAGAGAGAGAGAGAGAGAGAATATTCATAAATCTCTTTTTAAACTAGAAGAACAAGATATTCTTTCTTCCCAGGTCTTATCCAAAGTTTCTTTTAACAGATTGCTAAAGATCTCACAGTACTCTACACATATTTAACTCTTACTTTGAGCACTGCTGCTATACTAACTTTAGATGTCATTCTATGTGGGCAATTAGACAACAGGGAAAAATAATTCCTGCAGAGTATATTCATCCAGCATACATACAGCATTAAAACAAAAAAAAAAGGACAACGGAGCTCATCACAGTAGCAAGACTTTTTGTCTATGTGGAGAATGTACAGACTCTCACAAGTTATTCATATTATACTTATAAGGCATAAAGTTCATGTTAATTTTACAAATACAATAATTTGTCTGACTTCACACAGGTCAATGTGACTGTGTATATGCTTTTAGTAACACTTAAAATATCAGACATTCACTGAAATGTCCTCAATGTATTAACACTGTAGTAGATCAGTCAAGAAATCAATGCGACAAGGGACATTACAAGACCATTTTGTCTATCCCCACTTGGCCTCATGAGTCTCTAATTAGCCACAAAAATATAACCCACTGTCGTCATTTTTGAAAACGTAATTTTTGTTTAATAATTTCATGATGACTCAGTGTTATAAAATAAACTTATTACCACTGTTCTGGTAGTAAGTAGAGAAAGAAGCAGGTAGGTTATCAGTCATCCATTATATGTGACCCGCTGTGTTCCTACTTCCAATAGGCCATTAAAAAAATACCCATTCTCACAGAAAATTAACTCCACATAGTTCCATAGACAGATTGTTAATGTGTAAAGCAGAGTCAAAAATGCATTTAGTGATAATAAAATACACCAGTTGCAAAACAAAGACAAGTTACTGATAAACTAAAGGTCTATAAATGGAACCATATGTTATATTCCACATGGCTATTAGTGCAACATGAAACAATGAAAGACACAACTGTATTCAAATATTAAAGGTTTGTCATAAAAATGAATGTGATACCATCCCATGCCTTCTATAGTACATTACACTGCTCTGTTGATCTGCAAAGCTTTGTCATAAAAATGAATGTGATACCATCCCATGCCTTCTATAGTACATTACACTGCTCTGTTGATCTGCATACTTCTTTTACTGTCTTGCAATTTCAAATTTTAAATCATTTAATAATTTTGTTTACTATATCACACCAACTTCCACATAGAAAATCTAAATCACCAAGCACTAAACTAAAATCACTCATATCTTGAAAATATATTTATATCTTAAAAATATAATCAGGAAGGGGATATATATAAAATATATCCCTCATTGCACTGTGATTCCTTGACTGGTCTACTACAATGTTAATACATTGAGGACATTTCAGTGAATGTCTGATATTTTAAGTGTTACTAAAAGCATATACACAGTCACATTGATCTCTTGAAATCAGATAAATTATTGTATTTGTAAAATTATATTGTACATTGTGATCACAATGTAAAATTTTGTGGGAATGCTTTCGAATATGATGGCTCTTAAATGGAATTATCATGTATCAGAAAATTCCTTTACTATTGAGCATTAAAAATAACTCAAAATATAGCAATACAGATAATCAC
The DNA here is from genome assembly GCA_902729485.2 of Mus minutoides. Lineage (NCBI taxonomy): Eukaryota > Metazoa > Chordata > Mammalia > Rodentia > Muridae > Mus > Mus minutoides. The sequence goes on along the minus strand of CACVCL010020690.1, from coordinate 70,867 downwards.
AGCCAACCATTGAATTGAGCCCAGGGACCACAATGGAGGAGCTAGGGGAAAGACTGAAGGAGCTGAAGGGGATTGCAACCCCATAGGAAGAATTATTTCAACTACCTGGACCACCAAGAGCTCCTAGGGACTAAACCACCAACCAAAGAGTATACGTGAAGGGACCCATGGCTCCAGATATATATGTAGCAGAGGATCGCCTTATCTGACATCAATGGGAGAGGAGGCCCTTGGTCCTATGGAAGCTTGATGCCCCAGGGAAGGGGGATCCTAGAGCAGTGAGGTGGGAGTGGATGAGTGGGTGAAGGTACACCTTCATAGAAGCAAAGGGAGTGAAGGCAGGATGGGATGAGGAGATTTTGGAGGGTTAATCAGGAAGGGAATATCATTTGAAATCTAAATGAATAAAATAATTAATAAAAAAGCTACACAAAAACTAAATACTCCTAAGTATTGCATAATGATTCAAATAAATCACTGCAATGTTATTGCTAAGAGCAAAAAGTTAGAAACAGCCCAATCATCCATGTACTTATAGTTAAATAAATGGAATGCCATGTATATATAGTGATGGGATATCATTTATCATTTAGTTATAAGTGTGACACAATTATGATACACGATAAAGCAAAGGTGGAGCACCATGCCACGTAAACATAAACCAACTACTCAAGGACGAATCTTGCATGATTCTTAGAGTAGAGCATACTAGAAGTTACCAATGAGGAGACATTGCTTAGAGAGTGTGGCCTGTGTTTAGCATGTTCATAGGTTCTTAAGACAGAGTGGTATGTAGTATTGTGAGTATAATTAGAAATACTGTATTCCTCACTTGATATAATTAACACGGCCGATTTTATGTTATATAATCACCTTAATAAGAGTGATCAAACCATGACAGCGAGTATTTGTGATGCTGTTACTTATGGCTCTTAGATTGTCTTTGAGAGAAGCAGCAAATTCATACTGTTGATGCAGTATGTATCCTGCAGGCCATGGTCAGAAAAAAATCTTTGCAAATTTCTTTTCGGTACAATGTTATATTGTTGGTGTCACATACTGGAGATTTTCTACTCCTTCAAGCTGTTTTTCTCCAAAGAACATTGATTCTTTCTGACTTTATTTATAACTACATACAACTTATCTGTAGATGCTACATTTTAATCAACAAAATGTTTTATTGTTGATGTTCCTGGACTCTGTGAACACTTTCCTCTTAAGTCTCTATTATCAATGCGGAGGAGGAAAAGTAGAGAATTTCCAGAAAGATCTGGGGGCTAGTATGCCCTATGCCCTATCTAATGCCTGAGGACATATGATGACGAGGTATGGCTTGAGATACATATCAAAAAATCATTATAATGGGTGATCTAACTGAGAGCAAAAACATAATAATAGATGGAAAGAGAAAATCAGAACAGAAATGTTTATCTACTGGAAACATGTAATGTATGTGTATCAAAGACAGAAATGTTGCTATCAAAACCATGAGAAGAAATTAGTTCAGGGAAGACATGTAAGCTGAAGAACATGGGGCCCAGCATTTTCCGGAAGCAGGGTCTCAATGGGACAAGTTCCTGTAAGATGTCCACTGGAGACAAAGAGATGCCACACAGGGCCTACAGGTTGTGTGACTTCTTAGACAGCTGTTTCTATGGAACCAGTTGGGCTGAATTGAAGGCAAAGTTGAGAAATGATAGTATCCTCAATCAGAGGGAAAATGAGCAGGTGCACTTGGTTAGAGAGGAAGCAGGGGCTTCACAATTTATCTATAACTGTATATTCCTCTTTATAGTTTAGGAAATTATTACTATCCAGAAATAAGACCTTGCCCACTGCATTCTATAGTCTCTTTTCCTTAAGCTACCTTGGAACAAACAAGACACTGAGATTTGTTGCTGTTCTTACATATCATAAGTGTCCATGATTTTTAATTGATCTGCTTCAGTCTTTATTTAACGTAGCTGATTCAGACCTTAAGGGGCTCTGTCTTTTGTTTGTATATCATACAACCTTTTCAAGTTGTATTTAAAAAAAAATGTCATCTGCATAATTGATGTTCTTTAATGTGGACCATTACAAGGACGCACCTTGATGTTAACATTTATTAAATATATTTGTTGATTTTCAAATATTTAGGCTAAAGTACTAAGAATGACATGAGGCTGGAGCAAATCTTGGAAAGATTAGGTGGCCATATTATTCTTCCTGTCATTGTTCACAGTTATATTAATATTGGGAAGGTTGAATAGAGAAAAAGAAGTCTGCATGTTTGAACTTTCCAAGCAATACAATGCTCTATAAAAAGATGAATCTGTTTAATATATTTTTGACTTTCTTATCATCATATATATCTTGTAATAAAAAAGCTAATTTACACAAATTAATAACAAACCAATGATTTTGCAAAGTAAAAGAATTCATGAATTGTGGAGCAGATATTTATGTGGATTATTTTTCATTAAGAAATTTACATGGCCATAGGTGTGTGGATTCATTTCTGGGTTTTCAATTCTATTCCATTGATCTACCTGCCTGTCACTGTACCAACTCCATGAAGTTTTTATCACAATTGCTCTGTAGTACAGCTTAAGGTCAGGGATAGTGATTCTACCAGAAGTTTTTATTACTGTTGAGAATAGTTTTCACTATCCGAGGTTCTTTGTTACTCCAGATAAATTTGAAAATTCCTCTTTCTAACTCCATGAAGATGTGAGTTGGAATTTTGATGGTGATTACATTTAGTCTGTAAATTGCTTTCAGCAAGATGGACATTTTTGCTAAACCACCAACCAAAGAGTATACATGGAGGGACTAATGGATCCAGGTGCATATGTAGTAGAGGATGGCCTTGTTGGTCATCAATGGGAGGAGAGGCCCTTGATCCTGTGAAGGCTCTATGCCACAGTGTAGGGGAATGCCAGAGCCAGGAAGTGGGATTGGGTGAGTTGGTGAGCAGACGGAGTAGGTAGGGGTTAGGGGATTTTTGGAGTGGAAACCAGGAAAGGGGATAACATTTGAAATGTAAATAAAGAAAATATCAAAGAAAAGAAAAGATATTTACGTGAGTATACTGTAGCTGTCTTCAGACACACCAGAAGAGGGCATCCTATCCTATTACAGATGGTTGTGAGCTACTGTGTGGTTTCTGGGAATTGAACTTAGGACCTCTGTAAGATCAGTCAGTGCTCTTAACCACTGAGCCATCTATCCAGTCAAGAAGTTTACTCCAAACAAGTGAATATCCATATGGCAAGAATTAAATTCTCTCAAGAAAGAAATCAGAGGTCATCACAGAAAATGGAGAAATCGTCCATGCTCATGGATGGTAGAATTAACGGTAAAAACAGCCATACCACCAAAAGTAATCTACAGATTCAATGCAATCCCCATCAAAATTCTAACACAATTCTTCAAAGACATGGAAAGAGAAAATTGCAAATTTATCTGAAAAAAAAAAAAAAAACCAGAATAGCAAAAACAATTCTTAACAATAAAATAACTCCTGGGGGAAGCACCATCGCTGACCTCATGCTATACTACAGAGCAATAGTGATAAAAAAATAAACCTATATGGCATTGGTACAGAGACAGACAGGTTGATCAATGGAATAGAACTGAAGACCCAGAAATAAACCACATACTTAGGGACAATTGATTTCTGACAAAGAAGGCAAAAATATACAGTGGAAAAAAAAGAAAGCATGTTCAATAAATGGTGCTAGTCTAACTGACAGTCTGTATGTAGAAAAATGAAAATAGATACATATTTGTCACCTTTCACAAAGCTCAAGTCCAAGTGGATCAAGGACCACAACCAGATACACTGAAGAGAAAGTGGGAAATAGCCTTGAACTCATTATCCCAGGGATGGGGGTATTTCCAAAACAGAACTCCAGTGGCTCAGGCTCTAACATCAAAAAGTGATAAATGGGACCTCATGAAATTAAAAATCTTCTGTATGGCAAAGGACATAGTCAATAGGACAAATAGGCAACCTACAGATTATGAAAACAAACAAACAAACACCTTCACTAATCCAATATCTAATAGAGGGCTACTATCCAAAATATATAAAGAACTCAAGAAGCTAGCCTCCAAGAAACCAAACAACCCAAATCAAAAAATGGGGTATAGAGTTAAACAGAAAATTTACAAAAAAAAAGGAATCTCGAATGGCAGAGAAGCACTTAAAGAAATGTTCAGATAAATGCAAGTCAAAACGACCCTGAAATTCCTTCTTACACCAATCAGAATGGCTAAGATTTAAAAACTAAAGTAACAGCACATCTTGGAGAGGATGTGGAGAAAGAGGAACAGTCCTCCATTGCTGGTGGGATGGCAAATCATTCTGGAAATCAATCTGAGGGTTCCTCAGAAACTTGGAAATATATCTCCCTGAAGACCAAGCTATACCACTCTTGTGCGTATACTCAAAAGATGCCTTACCATGCCACAGGGGCACATGTTCCTCTATATTCATAGTGGCGTTATTTGTAATAGCCAGAAGTTGGGAAAAAAATAAAAGAATGTATATGGAAAATTTGGTTCATTTACACAATGGAATACTACTCATCTCCTAAGTACGAGTTTTGCAGGCAGATGGATGGAACTAAAAAATATCATCCTGAATGAAGTAACTCAGACCCCAAAGGACATATATAATATGTACTCACTAATAAGTGGATATTAGCCAAAAAAGTACATGATACAATCAAGAAGGTTAAGAAGCTGAAGGGCTCAAGTGAAGGTGCTTCAATCCCACTTGGGAGGAAGAAGAAGAAAACAATCACAGAGGGAAGGGCAGAGATGGGGAGGGACCTGGATAGGAGAAGGGACAGGGAAGGGAAAAGGGGAGCATGATCAGATAGTGTGGGGGTGGGGTGGGCGGGGGCGCAGGACTGAAGCCCTGAGGGCCAGCAGAAAGAATGGAAACTGGAAAGGTCAGGAGGTAGGAGGTGGAGGGGCCCTCTAGAATGTACCAGAGACTTGGGAGGTGAGAGAATCTCAGGACTCAAAGGAGAGACCATAGATGAAATGCCCTACAGTGGGGAGAGGAATCTTGTAGAGCCTGCCTCCAGTGGAAGGACAGGGCATCAAGTAGAGGGATCATACTTGATTAATTAATTATGTGTATGTTGATATTAAAGCCTGGTTACCATGCTCAGCCCAGGTGCCTTTTTATTTTTAATTTTCTTTTTGAGACTGGGTCTTTCTGTATAGTCCCAGCATCCCAAGATCTCAGTAAGTACACCAGACTGGCCAGCAAAACAGATCTGCATTCTTCAGCCTCTTCAGTAGTTAGATTAAAGGCGTGCACAACTTTTCCCATGCTATGAGATATTTTAAAAGCACTGTCAGTAAACTCAGGAGAGCTCCCTCCCACCTGGTTTTGGGAGGTGCTAAACAATCACATTGAGAGCTTTTTGCATTCATATTATCAATAGATATCATCCAGGTTGTCACCGGTTAGTCATTTGGAAGAGGTATTCTGAAATTTCATTTTACTTTTGCTTTCAATTTTGGTTATTCTCATCAATAGAAATTGTTTTGGTTTGTATTGGGATTGTGAATTTCTTGTGCTCTTGATTCATGGCCACTGTCATTACTTTTAGCAGGCAAGGATGGGGTCATACTCCGTAATATCTGTATCTATATCTTCAGTGAAATACTAATAGTGTAGTAATTAATCCTGGTTCCCGACTCTCCATTTTTCTGTAGTACCCACTGCTGTAGCTTTTTCCAGTTTCTCCTCCATAAGTCAGACTACAGAATCATGAATAGACAGTTGTTGAAATTGTCTTCCATGGGTCCTCTGAGGAGAGAAATTGATTCAAATTTCCATGTGTCCTCTAAGGAGAATCCAGTGTTTTGAAAAATAATTAACAATTTTACCCTTAGATGATGCTTGGACAAAAAGCCAAAGTTCAGTCACACTAGTCCTCCTGTCTCCTGATGAATTGCTTCAGCTTTTTCTGAATTTATGATGACGTTGGCTGTAAGACAGCCATTCTGTCTCTGTCATTGTCTCTGTCATTGTCTCTGTCTCTGTCATAGTCTCTGTCTGTCTCTCTGTCTCTGTCTCTCTCTCCCTCTTGCGCTCTCTCTCTCTCTCTCTCTCTCTCTGATCTATCTGATTTGTTCGAAACTGTTATACAGGGTTTCTCTGTGTAGTTCTGGCTGTCCTCAAACTCCCTCTTGTAGACCAAATTGGATTTACACTCACAGATTCACATGCCTCTTTTTCACAATTCTTGGAATTTTTATTTTTTATTTTTATTTTTATTTTATTATTATTTTTTTTGCTTTTTCTTTTCTTTCCTTTTTTTTCCAGAAAGGGTTTCTCAGTGTAACCAGGCCTGGATGTCCTGGACACACTATTTAGAAGAGGCTGGCCTCAAACCTATAAGAGCCTGTTTCTGTTTTTGAAGTGCTGGGATTAAAATTGTACACCACTATGATTGGCTAAGATTCTCATCTTTTTAAATTTAAGATTCTAGTTTTTTCCAGGCAGTGGAGGTGACAGAGGGAGGCTGGTCTTTGCAAGTAAGGCTACCCTAGTCTACAGACCAAGTTCCAGGAAAGCCAAGGCTAAACAAAAAGGAGCCCTATATAGAAATGAGCTAAAAAAAAAAAAGGAAAAATATTTTGTTTTTTATTTTATACAGATGTGATCTGTTTAGTTCTATTGTCTATATAACTTTGATAACAGAAGCCTGTTGGAATTAATTAAAGAGTTTTTGACTGGTTATAAAAAATTATCCCCTTTTAACAGAAAAAATATAGAATAAATATGGCATTTAATCCTATTAAATCAATTCATACAACCTCTTTAGGTTATTTTGAATATATATTTTGGCAAGCATAAATGCCATAACGAAAAGAGTAAAACAAATGATTTTTAAGTAGGAAAAATATAATGAATATAATACATATTCTCAAATAGTGATTTACTGTATGTGGCTGGAGAAAGGCAGGTATTACTAGTAGGAGCTGATAGTACTAAAGTACGATTGGTGGCGTTATTACACTGATGCTAACATAATCTCAGAAAAGGGCATGTAACTGGTGATAGAGCTGAAGTTCATGCCCAAGTCTTGTTGCTCAAAGTTTAGTATTGAACTTTGACAACATCTGTGACCAAAATGATACAGGTTTCTTCTTTTTTCCTGAGAAGTGTGTGTGTGTGTGTGTGTGTGTGTGTGTGTGTGTGTGTGTGTGTGAGAGAGAGAGAGAGAGAGAGAGAGAGAGAGAGAGAGAGAGAGGGAGAAATTTTTTTTTACCTTATTCTGTTGATAAAGCCATCAGTGGAAACCGTATTTTAAAATGTAAAGTTTGGAATTGGCTCAGGCTAATGACTTATGCTGTGATGTTGGTGGAGACAGTCTTAGAAACATGAAGGAGAAATGCAATGGATCTGTCAGGGCAAATGTCATCATATGTTGAAAGCATCCATTAAAAAACAAGACTCAGATTGTGGAATTAATATGTCAAATGTGTTTTACTAAAAAAAAATTGAACTATATTATATGGAAATAAAATTCAGATAATACCAATAGTATATAACTTTATATACTATTTGCTATCTATTTTGTCATTATATTGTTCAATCCTCAATTGTGAAAATGTATATAGAATAAATAAAATTAAAATAGAAATCATTAAGTTACATAGATGATAGGGAAAAGCAAAGCAAGGATCTCATGTTTGCTGCTTTTATTCTAAGTAGCACTAGAAGTCTTAGCCTGAGAAAGTGGACAAGAAATAATTAAAGACATCTAAATCAGAAAGTAAAATTACTTCTGTTTGTAATTGGCACAAATTTATGTATTGGTAATTCTAAAGATTTGATGAAAACAATATAGAACCAATAAATAAATTAAGTAAAACTATTGGGGCAACCTCTGAAATCAACACAAAAATAAATGGCAATATTCTCCTATTGAACATTTAAATTATTTTTTTATTAGATATTTTCTTCATTTACATTTCAAGTGTTATCCCATAAGTCCCCTATACCCTCCCCCTGCCCTGCTCCCCTACCCACCCACTCCCACTACTTGGCCCTGACATTCCTCTGTACTGGGGCATATAAACATTGCTAGACCAAGGGCCTTTCTTCCCCAATAATGACCAACTAGTCTATCTTCTAATACATATGCAGCTAGAGACATGAGCTCTGGGGGTTCTGATTAGTTCATATTGTTGTTCCATCTATAGGGTTGCAGACCCCTACAGCTCTTGGGTACTCTCTCTAGCTCCTACATTGGGGACCCTGTGTTCTGCCCTATAGATTATTGTGAGCATCCACTTCTGTATTTGTCAGGGACTGTCAAAGCCTCCCAGGAGACAGCTATATCAGGGTCCTTTGAGCAATACCCTGCTGGTGTATGCAGTAGTGTCTGCATTTGGTGGCTCATTATGTGATGGAGCACCCGGGTGGGAAACTGTCTGGATGGTCCATCCTTTCATTTTAGCTCCAAACTTGAACATTTAAATTCTTATGTAATATATCAAAATAGAAGTTGTGGCAGTGTGTAGTAGCCCATGCCTTTAATTCCAGCACTCAGAAGGCAGAGACAGGCAGATTTCTATGAATTCTGGCTAGCCTGTCTACACGGAGAGTTCTAGGACACCCAGGAGTGCACAATGAGACCTTTACCTTTTAAAGAAATGTAGAAATTAGAAAAGAACATAATCCTATTTGTCATGAGATAAGAGAAAGATTTGGCACTAAATTAAATCAGGATATTGGTAGCTTTGCACACTGAAAAACTGTGAACTTCTAAACTAAATGGAAGAAAAGATAACAATGTATCATGTTCATGGTTTAGAAGAATTAATGTTTTCAAAGTGCTTATACAAGCTTAAAATTTTTAGATGAACATGTTTTTGGATCTCATGTGCATAATTGATGGTAAAAGATATGGTAATATAATTTTGATAACCAGGATACAACATATATACATATGAAATCATCACATTATAATATATGTTGAATCGATTACTTTTTCTTTTTAAATAACAAATTCATATTACAAAAAAATCTATAATTTAAAAAATACCTGTCAAACATAAAATGTAATGTTTCACAAAAATAGAAAAGCAATTTTAAAACTCACATAAAACCACAAAACTCTGAATTCCTTAGACAATCTTAATTAGAACAAACCAGAAATATCATATTTCCTGATTCCAAATTGTATTTCAAAGCTACCATGATCAAAGCAACAATCCTACTATAAGCCAGATAATAAATCAACAATAATAGAACAAAAGACGATGAATAAACTTAATATACCATAAGCTGATCTCAGCCAAAGGTGTCAAGAATGGAGATCCAAATTTTAAACATAAAAATTAACTCAAAATGAATTAAAGACTTATATGAAATTAAAAAAAAAGTGCTAGAAGAAACTTAAATGATTTTGATGGCTAGAAGGGTAAGAGGATAAACTAAACAATTAGGCTACATTAGTCTAAGAAAAGTCTGTAGATCAAAATGCACAATAATCAAGGTGAGAGGCAACCTACAGAGTAACAGAAGAGTATTGTAAAGTGTGGACTATAAACAGTTATTACACAAATTATGAAATATACTTCACTTTAAGAATCATAAATTCATAATCTATTTTTAAGTGACCAAAGTCGCTCATTTCTCTAATGAACATATATAAAGGTATATGATACCATGTTTGACACAATGACTCATCAGAGGAGTACAAATCAAAACTGCACAGGCTGGGGCTGGAGAAAAGGCTCAGAAGTTAAGAGCACTGCTTATTCTTCTAGAGGATCTGGGTTCAATTCCCAGCACCAACATGGTAGCTCATGACTGTCTGTAACTCCAGTTCCAGGGAGTTATTCTTACACAGACATATATACAGGCTAATAAACACCAAAACACATTAAATTAAATTAAATTAATATAAAACATTGTAATGAAGCATCCCCACTTTTATGGATAGGTATTGTCAAAATCTCAATTGACAGTAAGTGTTGGTGAGTTGACAGGGAAAAGAGAATCCTTTTACATTACTGTAGAAGGTGTGAACTGTGCAGCTACTACAGAAAACAGCATGGGAGTTTCTAAGGAAATTAAAAGCAGAACTAAAATATATTTAGTCATCCATTTTGCAATATAACCACTCTGACACAGAAACTATTATCTGGTACAACATTTCTATGCGGACATTTTTCTGCAGCATTTCAAAATAGCCAAGTTACGGACACAGCCTGAGTGACTGCCAACAGATAAAAGAATAAAGAAATTGCGCATAGGGGTTTATAATTTTTTTCAAGACATCCACCGAGAGCAGATAATACATATTCTTCACATATACACAAATAAATGTTAACTATGTGAGACTGTGAATTGTTTATTATCTGAATTGTGCTGTTTAGTTCATACCATGTGTATGGACTTTTCAAAATTTTGTACATTTGAAATATACATACTTTTATTTATAAGTATCTCAATAAACCCAGAGGAAATAAAATTTTCCCTGTAATTGGATATTTTCTAAATATTAATAACAATGGCACATGAAAACACACTATGTAGATTGACACTATATCACCTTAAAGTAAATGACTTTGAGTTTTCTTTTTAACTGTCCAAGAAGATGGCAGATTTTATTAAACAAGTTACATAAGTCTTCTATGACAGTAGACAGGTTTAAATGTCTATAAAATATGTCTTTTAGAAATTCTTTGATATAAGAAAACTGCATTTGTTATTGATGTATGTCAGGAAAAAAAATCAATTCCATTTAAAAATAATAGAAGGATCAGAGATCTCCAACATCTACTAAAAATTCATGGAGTAGAACTTAGCAACATCATACTGTTAGATAAGGAGGAAAGAAAATATTTACGCTAATAGTAATAACTATAAATGATTTATTTTGGATGGTTGTTGATCCATAGATATTTGATCTCTTATCTAAAATATTTACAAACTGTTACACCAATTCAAAGTCAAAATGCATGGAGGTAGATACTGTAAAAAATCTGATTTTCAAGTGGAATTGATTTAATTCCTTTATGATTTTAATTCTTGCAGTTCCTCAGCATCTTTCAGTGACTGTGTGAGCTCGTTCTTCATATTCTAATCAAAACATTAGGCTTCCAAACAGAAGGTGTCAGGACTTTCAGAGCAGAGAGCTTTGCACAAGTGACCTCTAGGGCTCTTCCGTGGACTGCTTCAGGCAGCTGCTGGGTTTTCATCTAGTTCTCTGGAAACTGTGGTTCTAACAGGCGACCACTTTACAGCAAGCATTTCAGAAATGACATAACTACTCCACCACAAATGCTTTTAAGAGAAACAAAGTTTTGACACAGAAAATTGCTTTGTGTTTAAGGGATATATACAAGTCACAGTGAAATAAAATGCTTTTCTGCTTCTCTTCTGAAGAGCCCCCGGTATGTGTTCGGAAGCAATGGTACACCAGGAACACAGACAGTAAACATCGGAAGAGCTACTTGCTGAGTTTAATTATGTAAGTTGTTGCAGGAAGCCAAAGCCCATTCAGCTTTTCAACACCTGAAGGCAATCTTCAGCTTTTAAAAAATTATAACCCTTTACTACCTGAAGGAAGTTCACCTGAATGTTGAGTTGCTGCTTTCATATGTGCGTGTATGTACTTTTATGTGTATATGTATATTGTATATATAATATATATAATATGTAATTGATACATATACAATATATAATACACATTTATTTATGCTTTAAGTAAATTTGATCTAGACCTGAGCTGTGGAGATATGAATTTTTAATGTTGTTTTTCATTTTCCTTCCAAATAATTTCCCACAATTTTGAATTCTGGTGACTATTTCTAGAAAATATTTCAAGTGCATATTTATAAAACACATCAGATTTTTGTTATGATTTTTAAACAAAATTCTTTATGAACTATTTAAATATATTACATGGTATCATAACTTCAAGATGGTTGAAAGTGCCTCGGTGTATTGCAAAGGCGATAAATACGCAGCCCAGTTCTGAATGTCTCATCTGGTTTTGCCAGTAGAGCAAAGGTTAGTAATCTTTTTCTCTTGGATACAAAACAGAAAGTATTTTAGGATGTATAAACCAAGAAGCAAAATCAGGGAAATTAGGTTCTTATGTGATAAAACAGAAAGAAAATCTGACATTGATTTAAAAAAAATGAATACAGCTAGTAAGGTTCACCTCTCATCCACCTATACTCTTTATTTTTTTCTCTCACTTTTTATTCTTTTTTTTTTAAGAATTTCATGCAATGTATTTTGATCATATTCATCCCCTTTGCCAACTTCTCTTATTTTTCCTTATCACAAAATGTTGTCCCCTTTTGATTTAAGCCCACCAAGTCCAGTTCATTCTGTCCTTATATGCTTTGTACTTGTAGAGGACAGTCAACCCACCAGGATTCACATCCTTAAAGAAAACTGTCTCTGCCTCTCCCAGTACCTGTCAGTTCTCAATTGCTCCTTTGTAGAAGTGGGTCTTTGTGTTCATCCTTACACTCCATGCTGTGATTTTTGTCTGGTCTGAGTCTACAGAGTTTCTGTGCATTCTCTCTCAACTGCTGTGAATTCGTATGTGAAACCACCCTGCTGTGTGTAGAAAACATTCTTCGTGTAGTCATTTATCATCTATGGCTCTTAACAATATTTCTTCCCCATCTTCCACAATGATCCCTAAGCCTTGGAAGGAGGGAGTATGATAGAAATGTCCTGTTTAAGGCTGAGCATTCTTTCTTTAATTTTTTATTTTCTGCTTCTTGACTGGTGTCTGTGTTAAATACCATCGACTGCCAAAAGAAGAGTTCCCCAATGAGAATTATGAGTCGCCTTGATACTTGGGCACAAAATTAAGCCACTAAGACTGGGTTAGCAGAATAATAGTTGTAGTTTCTCCCTAGGGTGTATGACCTGTCTAGACAGACGTTCTTTGCCCAACAATAGTGCCCGGGATGGGTTTCAACTTTTGAAGTGAAATCTAAATCAAATCAAAACTGGCTGGTGGTTGATTACTCCTGTGATGTCCATGTCACTATGTACCAATAGGTGTGCCCTTGCCAGGCCAGTCATTATAGCAGTTCAGAAGGTTCACTGCTGGACACAACTTATGATCATTTTTCTCTTCTAATAGTATTAGCACCTTCCAGCCCTATGAAAGCTAGCTGGAAGGGATGAAGTTTCTATGTCAGTACTAGTTTGGTTTTCCCATTTCATGAATCAAGTGTGTAATATCTTCAGAAATAGCATTTCAATGTCACATTCTGGAGGGTAACAAAGATCAATGGCAATAGCCTATAACCATTGAGGATGGTCTATGGGACACCAGCTACCAACAACTGTAAATAAGTAACCCATTCCCAACACTGGCCTATCTATTTGTTACCCTGAAATTAGTAGGATCATTCTTCTTTTGTTAGTTTAACTCCATTTAAGATCTATATGTGTATTATAAATTTTAGAAATTTCTACTGTAGTACGTGACATGACATTTTAAAGAAGTTTTTAGTACATTTACTCCTAGTATTCTCTCCTCTATTCCTGCCATCCCACCCCCACCCAAATTTACCCCTTCCTGTTTCATTATTCCCTCTTTAAGTCTTTATACCACTTCATTCTGTCTCTTCTCCCTTGACGATCCTGTACTAATTCCCTGTTCTCTATGGCTATTCCAAATGAATATTCAAAGCTAACATCCACAAATGAATGAAAATATGTGAAGCTTGTATTTCTCAGTCATGGCCATCAGAGTGGGAGAGTGGAGTGGGAGGGGAAAGGGGAGGCAGGATCAGGTATGGGGGGGGCAGGAAAGAAGCCCAGAGGACCAGGAGAATGAATGAAAATATGCAGTTGTGGAAGTGGGGAATCAGAGGAACCTTTTGGAAGTTCCAGAGACCTGGAATGTGAGATCACCCCAGAACTCAATTGGGGATGACCTTAGACAAAATGCCAACAGTAGGGAGATAGAACCTGAATTGACCACCTACTGTAGATAGATGGGGCCCCCAGTGGAGGGATGGGGACATCCACCTACCTTCAAAAATTTTGACCCAGAATTGTTCCTGTCTCTCTATATAATTTTCTTAGGAAGTCATGGAAAGGGAATTCTGCACAGAGAAATTGGTAGATTTTTCTCTTCCTTAGTTATGAAAATATAGGCCAGATTAAAAGTAGATAAAGGCAAGTTTTTTAGAAGGCAGCTCTCTGGTGGGATCACTGATCTCTCAGGTCAGTGACGTCACCTGTCCAGGCTAAAGACAGGGGCTTTTATAGAGCTTAGGGGAGGAGTGATGAAGTGTCTGCTAAGAGCTGGGATTGTGTCCATACATGGTCAAACTGAGACCCTGGGTGGGTGTTCTTCAGTAGGTTGCAGGAAACATGGAGCTGAGGGATTAATATGTTAGCCAGGGGTTTTCTCCGAGTGGGCAGGTTGGGGGAAGGAGGGCAGACCAGGTTTCCCAGCTTGTACAAAGGTGAGAAGAAAGGGGTTTCAGCCTCAGAAACATAAATTAGTATATGGAAGGTTAGAGTAAAAGATAAAAAGAGGATTATTCTATCTCAAGGGAATGATAGTTTCAGAGGAGTAGAAGCCTGGAGTGTTGGGGAGAATGAGAGATAACACAGGGGCAGGTGATGCCACTAGGGCTTCACACACTCTAGGGCACAAACAACAGCTAGTTATTCCTTTAAATCAAATTTTGGAGTACTTGAATTTTAACTCGTTTTAATTGAAAAATAGAAATAAACAGAAACGTCAAAGCTTTAGGTTCCACAGGATGTGAATGAGATCCTCTGGTGTTTGACTTTCTATGCCTGGATGTGAATGAGATCCTCTGGTGTTTGACTTTCTATGCCTGGATGTGAATGAGATCCTCTGGTGTTTGACTTTCTATACCTGGATGTGAATGAGATCTTGTGGTGTTTGACTTTCTATGCCTGGCTCATTTTTACTTAAAATAATTGTTTCTAGTACTATCCGAATGAGGAGATTTTAATTTTCTAACTGATGAATAGTATTGGTGGTGTATGTATGTCTTATTTTCTTTACTCATCAATTCATAGCCACTTAGCGTGTTACTATTTCTTAGCCTTTATAAATAGTGTTTCAATAAACATGGTAATCCAGATATCTCTTCCAACACAAACACTTTATTTCTTCTGCATATTTCCCAGTGATGGGTTTTCTGAGTCATGTGGGGAACTGCAGGCTGGTCTCCAGTCGAGCTGAGGTCTGAACCCCGAAGGTCATAAAGGTCATAATTCACCCTCATGACATGGTAGGGGTTCCCTCATGCTCCTGGAACTCGGCTCCTGCCTAAGGTACCACATCCCACAGCCCCCACAAGAAAAGCATGGTCAGTGGTCATGTAAGCAATGGCCCAAGCTTCTGACCTTCAGGCTAAACTCCTCCCCAGTTACCTAGCAACAGTGAAGACCATAAAAAGGGGTGCTCAGCCCACACCTCCTTGCTCTCTTACTCTTATTCCTTTGTCCTCATACCTCTCACTTCTCTTCCCTCTTCTCTTTCTCTTTGTCTTCTTCTTTCCTCTCCTCTCTCCTTCTTTCTCTCTTTTACTCTCTAGCCGTTCCTCCTCCCTCCCTCTTTTCTACCTTCTCTCCCCTGTATTTCTATAACAAAGCTCTTGAACCATAGAGTCTCTGCTCTGCTCCTTCAAGTTCCACTGTGCACTCAGGTTAGTGTTGGGAACTTCTTCCCCTATTCCCTCTCTCCCACAACCCTGCTGGGTTTAACCACAGTAGCTCTGGGGGGTCTTCAGGCAGGGCTGCCCTTTGACCACCCCCTGAAGAGTGGGATAGAGGAATGCCCACCCAGGGATGAGTGGATAGGGTAGGTAGCAGCCCTCCCATGCCTGACTAACCAGAGAATAGGGAAACTCTGGCAGTGTGTGGGCATATTTTTCCTTCAGTTCTTCCCCAGGGCCCCCAGGCCCCCCTCTTTTATTTTGTTCCCAACAGAGTCATACAGTAATTTTACTCTTTTAGGTTAGATTTCATGAAGTTTTCATAATTGTTGCACTACTTTTCTTCCCCCAACATTGCACCCGTGCTTTCATCTTGTCACACTCTCACCAGCACTTACATTCAGTCTTTCCAGATTCACCATCCTCACTGCAGAGAGATGACATATTACTGTGGTTTTGATTTGCATTCCCCTGGTGTTTAGAGGTGGCAGTTTTCCTTCATATTGATTATTTTTAAATATAAAATGTATATAGGAATTTCTAGTGTTGGTTTTTTAAATTCTGATTGTTTCTTATGTATTCTGGATATTAATCTCTTGTTACATGTAGTGTACAGGTATGCCGAGCAATATTTGTAAAGTAAGCTCTGACTGAGCATGCCTGCTTTAGAAGCTCTTTTCTAAAATTCTGAGGCAACTGCATGTGGTAATGAAGCTGCTGCTCTGAGGACCCCAGTTGAACAGAAAACGCCATCATGTTGAAAAGGCATAAGATTTCATCTGATAGTGAATAGGATACAACTTGCATTTTTAACTGAGAGATAACACATTCAAGTTTTGGAGCTGTGCAGATAAAGTTGTATGTCCAAGAAATATGAACCACATAAGAGAGGAGCACAAAGGAGAGTCCATGAAAGAAATCTCCCCAGCAACAAACACTGAGGACTAAATGGTGGTCAGTGATGCTGTTGACAAAAAAGAACAGGCTGTAAATAAATGTGTAGATCATGTGCAGATCATGCCAGCTGGTAGGTCACCTGAAAATGTTCAGGAATCTCACACACACACACACACACACACACACACACACACAGAGAGAGAGAGAGAGAGAGAGAGAGAGAGAGAGAGAGAGAGAGCGAGAGAGAGACTATTCTATGCTGACTCCTCTGTTCTCCAATGAAAAAGCAAAACCACAATTTCATATTTTTACTGCTAAAGAAAAGACACTTAGTATCAGGACTTATTCCAACAGGAAACAAAAGATATTGCTAACCTTCCATTGGTTAAAACTGAAGTCAGACAGATTTGGACTCTGCCAATGCAGAAGCTCTATTTTAGGATTCTGAAATATTCAGGTAATAAATTATATGAGCTTTTTAATTCTAAAAATGTGATAGAAATTTTTGCTTAGGTGTAGCTTACTTCTCCAAAGAGCTGTGATTTTTTAAAGGTCATTTTAAATACAGTGCATAGTGCTACATTATATGGTGTCTGCAGTGATCAATGGAAAATGAAATAGACTGTGGTGTCAAACTTGTTTATGAAATGACAGTTGATAATTTTGTGCACAATTGAGAAACCAGAAGATGACCTGTACAGAATAAATGTGCACATAAACATTATATAGAAATAACTATCTGGTGCTAAATTCTATTGAAAATACAATTACATTCCAATATATTGATAGAGCTATGCTTTATCATTAGTCAATAAGAGTAAATTGTTTACACAAAGAGAAACACAGCATTATAGCAAAATCTGGAAGTGAAGATGCAAGAATAATGTTGCACATAAAGCCAGCTGATGACCAGAATGGTGCTTGAAGCTTGGGTCATGAGCTTTAGAGAAGCCATAGAATAGCGTTGGTTATCTCTTTTCTATGTGAATATTAACTCAACTTCTTCTATATACCCAGTGGGAAGAAATGGATAAGCCACCATGTCACTGTACTTTAGACTCACATTAAAGAAAAAAATTATGTTTCAACCTTTGGTTAGCTACTTGTAGTTTGTCTGTGAGGCACTGAAGGTGGCTGTTTCTCTGAAGGGAAGGATGGTCTTTGGTGTGTTTATGGAAGTATCAGCCGTGATGTTCCAACAATATGTACTTTTCATATTGGGTTATCTTACACTAAACTTATGATGGACATGTGCTCATTTGATCTTCTTTTATTTGTTTTGGTAATACATTAAAGATTCTTCTCTAAAGCTAAAAAGTTGAAGTAATTGTGCTGGATTACATGAATGCTTAAAATTAGTAAATCATGGGCATCAACACACTCATTCACTTTAGAGGTTAAAATCATGACTTATGAGTATAGAGAATTGGTTTTCATAGCTTTGTCTGAGGTATTTGGAAATGATCATATAGTAAGTCCAGGTGAACAGTATTAGAAAGATATTTATGGAATGCTTCATATCTATTATTAGCAAAATAACCATTTAAAATTGACCTCGCTACACCACTACAAAGGACCCTTAATGTAAGGCCTCGGTGTCCGAATGCATTGCAATTTTCCACTAAAAGTTACACACTTAAAATCAATATTGTCATTTATAAACTAATTCCCCAAGTTATTAGAAATCATGAAGCTATTTGAACAAGCTGATGGTCAAAAGAACGCCAGTCAATCTTTCCTCCCTCAACGGTTTGTGCACCTACCTGCTTTTTGTTAATATGGAGATGGTTAATTTGTAGAGTGATTTCATTTTGTTTCAGCAGGATTATAAGGAATAAAAATGCTTGAATTTCCAGTTTACTCTTCTCTGTGGTGACATTTTGTTCTTTTCTTCCACCATTTCCATTAGCTTGCCAACTGGCACTGACAGGACTAAAACGGCTGCAAACTGTGACTTCAGCAGCACTCTACGTGCCAAGATGGGACCAGCTGCCTCTGGAGACACACCTTTCTTTCTTTCCTAACTGAGGCTATGATGCTGGACCATAAATCTCACCTGAATTTATTCACCTGGCTCCCATCCCTTCCATATTGGCAGGTTTGAATGCCATCATTATTAATACAAATGTGTAGCCTGCAAATGGGAAGGGATTTGAAGCACAGGTCCATGGAGTGTCATGTGTGCCTTTTGTTATTTATGGCTTCATTTGAACTGATTTATATGACTTTCTCTTCTTCCCTGTGTCTCTACAGCTATAAACAGCATCACCCTTCCTTAACCTGAAAACTGAGCCAAGCTTCTCCCTGTAGAGGATGCTGTAATGAGGCCCAGGAGCACACCTGACAACAGGCTGGCTGGAAGGATGCATCTACCATTCTTCTGTGATTCCAGATGCTTGTACATTCTTTGAGACAAATTAAGACTCCAGAGAACAGTATCTGGATTCCCCCAAATAGCTGTGAAAATGCCAGGATCTTTATGATGGATAAGATCAGCAAGTCTGAAATTTATGTCACCAACCACAGAAAAATAGACTGTATGCATAAACATTTTTAGATGACAGAATATCTGGAAAAATGTCTAGAAAATAGGTTTCTTTGGTGACATCTGGCAAATGGAGTTGAAACATATAAAACAAGCAAGTAATTCATTTTGATCATAAAGCTAAGAAGAAAAGCAGACATAGTCTTTTAGTCTTTTGAACTGGCCACAAGTCTAGATTGCTTATTCTCCAAACTGTCCTCACTGTGTTCCCAGAATGTTCTTCTGGGAGATCTTAGTTACTATGTAGAACAATTGAGCTCTTTCATGGTCATGTCCTTTGATAGCATCCCAAAAGAAGTCTTCTCCATTAGGTACCAGGGCTATATATTCTCTGAAAATCTGTAATGACCAAATATCTTGTCATTTATTTGGGACACAGGCGCCTATCACCTATCCTTTCCCAAACATCCTCTATAAAATTACATGTCTATAAAATTACAGAGTAAAGCATTATGGTTTTTTATTTGTTTTGTTTTCCCTTCAGTGTTTTGTTTAAGTGTTATCCTTTAAGAGAGAAGCCTTGAAATTTGGTGGTGACGTTTGGAACCAACAAGTTTATAGAGATTTCTTACAGGGAGAAAGGTGGTAGGTTCAAAGGCAACTTCATCATTGGGGTGCCCATCCTAGAAGGAGGGGTGGCTCAGGGACAGAGCATTCATGAAGCTCTGTGTGCTACCTGCAGGCAGCTTGACCAAGCAGTTGTTCTCCAGGCTCCAGCAATTTTATTGGTATATAACCTGGATGGGACCTCTTGGTGTTGCAGATTCTGAGTTCTTGAGGTTGGTACATTGCAGGAATTCTTTTTTCCAGGAGGGTACACATAACAACAGCATAGACCGAGTGCCCCATATGCTCTCTAGAAGGCTGATCTAAGATGCATTTGTCTCTAGTTTCCTCACAAATGATATTCTCTGGCTAGGACTTAGGACTTGTGTGTCTGCATGTATTAGTTGGTGTCTCCTTATCTCAGTGCTTAGAGCATAAACTGTTCACCCCCTTCTCCCCTTTCCTCAGTATGGATCTCCCTTTCTCCAGACTTTTTCACAGATATTTCTTTCCAAACATCCATCCTTTTCATTGAAATGTTCTTTTTGTTCCCCTCCCCAAGAGTCACATGGTTTTATCAACACCTTTTCTTATGCACGATTACTTGGCACACCTGGTGGGGACAATGTCAGCATCAGCTGAGTTGGCCTAACCCATCACCTGTTCACTTCTCATCTCATGAGAACTTGAAAATCATTATTTGTTTCTGAAAGTACTTTAAAATTTTCAAATTTTATTGATCCAAGTTAAAATACTGAACACAACTGAACAACTATCATTGCCATATTTAGTACCAAATGATGTCTTTAGAAATATCTGTAAAAGTTGACTTTGGTGTCAGTTATTTAACAACAACCCAAAGGAAGGGTTCAGGAAACAGAGGCTCATCCTTGTTTACAAATATAGAATAAAATTAGCTACACAAATTACTATGTCCCCCCTTATGTTAATATCTTCCTTCTAATCTTAGGACTAAGAGCAAATGATCTTAAACAAAAAGTCAATTCTTAAACAACAAATTGCAGAGGAAGGCTATGCAAAGAAGTGTAACGAGAAAATATTTTTTAAATAGTATATGAAGCTAAACAAACTGATTTAAAATCATGTACCTCAACTCTTGTAGATACTAGCCCCCAAGTTTATATAGCATTGTGATAGAAATCTATTTGTTTCATAACCAAATATATTATTTCCACTTAATTATATTACAGGATTCATTTTTATTTAATAAGAAATATGTTTGTGTAAAAGTCAATAAAACATTTTATAAGACAGGGTTTCTCTGTGTAGCCCTGGCTGCCACTCTGCAGAGCAGGCTGGCCTCGAACTCAGAGCTCTGTTGCTTCTTGCTCCCATGTGTTGAGGTTTGTGCCACTACCTCACAGCAGCCACAACATTCTTAAAGTTAGGCTAACTATTCATTTATATTAAGATAGGGCAGAATAAAAACAAAAACATTAGGGAAAGTCAATTTAATTTTAAAAAATTGAATGTATACCAATAACCACAATTAATTCTAGGTGAAACTTAAAAATTCACCTAGTTATTTAGAAGTTCAAAAAATAATGTAAAAATGTAGTACTCTCTACTTAAATAAAAAGGTGAGCTATGTGTCATCTAGCTGTTAAAGGAATGCATCTGTTTTGAATTTTTAAAGACATTTTAATCTTCATTCATCGCATATTATATTATACACGAAACAAGTCCTTAATATGCTGTGTTAATTAATGTGCTGATGGGGAAAAAGGACAATGTGAATAATTTACCATCTCTTTTCTATAAAATTATTCTCAATTGTGAATCCATTTGCCAACTGTACATGATGGCAGTTTGGAAAAGAGACAATCCCATAAATTATTCAGTTGTCTCAAATACATGGACATATTCTGTGCAGATTATTTTGTGGTATGTTTCAAGAAATAATCAAATGAGACAACTGGGATCTGGCATTCCCCAGCCCAGGTGTAGACTGGATTCTCTTCACATTTCTTCTCACACAAGATTCACTCTAGTTTCCCCACTGAAATTAGATTTAGAGTACAGGAAGAAATATATGTTTATACCCAGAGAAAAGGAGTAATGGTTAGTACTTATTAAACAGCTTGAAGTTTAATGCTCAGCATTTATGCCCCCCCCCCGACAGTCTCATGTTGGGGAAACTGAGTCTTAGGGAGACATCACGACTATATTTAACTTGGTATAACCTACATCAGCTTGAGTCCGAAACTATTATATGTACATGTATGAATGTGTGTTTATACACATGTGCACACATGTAGACATGCATGTATGCTGTATGTGTGTATTTCTTTCTATATGCGTGGGGAAGCCAGAGGACAATCATATGTCCTGCTCTGTCACTGCCCATCTTTTGGTCTTGAGCCAGACATTATCACTGAACCTGGGGACAGAATGGGAGCCAGCAGCCCCAGGGATTCTCTTGCCTCTGACCTTCTCCTTGTGCTAACTCTGTGGTTACAGGTACATGGGATTTTATGAGAGCTGGGGATCAGAACTCACATCCTTTTCCTTGAACAGCAAATACTCGTGCCCATTGAGCTGTCTCCTCAGCCCCTAAATACCTATTTTTATTTATTAGCAACAAAGAACACATGATCTAGTTGTACTGAGTATGCTCTCTCTGTTCTCAGGCAATTCCCATGATTGTTTCCAGTGCAGCTCATCATATACAGGGCATTTGGAACATTGCTATTTTGCTGAGTAACTTGGAGCTACCATGAAATATAGGTGTGGTACACACATGTGTGAGTTCACTAGTGCTAAGTAAGTGGTCCGTCCCCCCTACCAGGATTCTAACACAGGAGACTCTAAGGCTCTTTTCTCATGACAGCATCTGGACTGCCTCTATTTCCAATTCTCTATCAACAAATAAAAATTTACCTGTATTATTGATAAATAAACTAAAAATTTATAGAGCTTATAGAAAGCTGAATATCACGTGATAATGCAGTGAATTGAAGTGGGGTCATCAAATAGCATGATGAGGCATCTAACCCAAAGCCGCACCTGTCTTCGTAGTCATAGGGAATTTCTTTACATCTGTCAGGGCTGCTTTTTTTTTTTTCTACCTTCTACCGGAAGCTCAGCTTTTCTAACTCTAAAATAGTAAAATGATTACACTTGGGAAACAATCAAGAAGTCATCAGTGCAGTCAGTCTAGGTGCAGAGCGGATTAGAAGTTGTTCCAATTGTTGACTTGCTCACGAGGCACAATGAAATCTGGGGGTAATTGCTGAAACACTGTGGTAAGGCATGGCAAGAACAGAGTTGACGGTGTCTAAAGTCAAATATTAACCAACAATGAAATTGTGCAATTTTACTTTACAGTCATTGAAAGATGTAGTCCCCCTTTAAGCTCTAAACATAGCAGTTGAATAAATCATGAGTATTTTCAGCAAGGACATTGCTTTTTTATGGGCAACTTTTCCTCCAACCAGTGACTCTGAGCTTACAAGCAATTCTTCAAATTACTAGGCTGTTTTCTACCCAGTGCTACTTCTGCTTTACAGTCTTCTTGTCTAGAATTTATTTTTAATGTGATATGGGCAAACGTATTAATTTAAAGTTTTGAAATTGACAGTCCTGTGCTGTTCACAGCATTTCTTAACATAAAGTTGCAGGAACTTGCTTTGCAGAATAGTGGTGATTGATGGTCTACTCTTGGAAGACCATTGCAACTCTTGGTTCCAGATCACAGAAGTTCCAGTCTTTTATGTTAGTTTAATTTTTTGATGATTAAAATTAGGTACCAGTAAACTGGCTCTGCCACAAATACATATATAGTTATTTGTAATTATAGATAAAACCTGCTTTCAAAAAGGTAAAAATGCTATTCTTGCTCAAATGCCTATATACATTTATTTTCTACAAATCTCTCAACCTTAGTGATATTTAGGCACCAACAGATGATATAAAACAGCATTAGAGCAGCCTACTATTTAAAATGTTCTACTAAATCACTAGCCTGAGATCACTGTATTCCTTCCAGTTTCCTGTCTTTACCCATGATAAGCATGCCTCGTGGTTTTCTTTCACAAATCCCTTCAAAATCAGAATCGAAATGTCATGCTACAATGATTGCTTGAGTTTACTGAAAGAAAATTATCGTCAGAACAAGTTCATGGTTGATTTTTTTTAATCTCAAGAAGTAAGTAGAAAAAGAGCGCATATTTTAACTTTGAGTAACTTACTTTTAATCAGAAAGAAGTGCTGGCATAGTCAGAATTAGTGTGGATGCAGGGTTTTCGACAGTGTAGAAGCTTATCAGGTACAATATGTTAATTTCTTTCTAATAGTGTAATGAAGTCTGAAGCTTTCGGAGAGATGAGACTCCGATAACGTGCCTGTTTTAAACAACTCGAAGGAAGGCTTGATTATGTGCTGCTCAGCAACTTCCAAACGCTAAGGGACAAGGCGATTGCTTCAGAGGACGTTGTTGCTCAGGAAAAATGCAGTTTGATTTCAAGCACAGCAGCAGTGCTCTTGGAGATCCACACAGGAGAGAGTGGATGGCTCCAGTCTGTGGCACACAAGGGTAGTAACCAGAGTGTACCTATCAGTAGGCACAAATTCCCTCAGGGCCTTGCTGAGTATCAAGTGTCCGAGTGGTAAGCATGATCATAACCTGGCCTAGGCTGAGGCATCTCCATCACAGCTTGTAGCTTTTGAGCCAGTTTCTATCAATGGATACCTTATGTGATCCACTGTGTACCATTTTGCTGTCTCCTTCAAAGTTCTCCAGTTGTATATTCTAGATTTGTATTAATTTTTCTCTGAAAACGTTTCATGCCACTCATTTGGAGAGTACTAGCTGGTTTTTGTTGTTGTTGTTGTTGTTGTTTCTTTTGCTGGTTTTCTCATTCTCTTTGTCTGTCTGTTTCTGTCTGTCTCTGTCTCTCTTTTTGTGTGTCTCCATGTGTATGCATGTGTGTGTACATGACTAGGTGCACACTGGAGTCAAAGAACAACCTGTGAATTCGCTCTCTGCTTCCACTGGGTGAGCCTCTGGGATCAAACTCGGGTTGTCAGGCCTGGCAGTAACCATCTCACCTGCGTGTAATGTTCTCTTAAAAGTATAATCCACTGGATAATTAATAAGAGAATATGTAAAGAAACCTTGACACTTTTTATAACCAGCTGACAACATAGTCAAGAGGCGGCAAGAGAAATGCTTTGGGTCATGATGCACATGGTTCAAGGACAAAGCATGTTTTAGAAGAAAACATTTGAAAACAATATTTCTTTCCACCCAGAGAAATTCTCCATGCCGTCAGATGATAGCTTGAAAACCTTGTCTGTTTTCTTATATTTTATTAATATTAAAAATGAAAATTGTGCAGTGTAGAATTAGGGAACTTGATATTTACAGTGAGAATTTAGTAATATCACTCCAAAACCCAATTGGAGAACTTGGCTTGAATGTGCATGTCATGGAAGAGTATGCCCTTTTGTATATTGGTGAGAAGTGTTGGAAAGACTGAAACCCTACTGTTTGTTTACCCTAATATGTGCTTTAAATGCTGTGGGTAATTATTTTCTTGTTTAAGCCATTGTGGTTTTTTTTTTTTTTAAATCTACTCATTTCTGTTTCCATAACTTTTAAATGTAGAAAAGGAACAAAACGTTAATGTTAAAATATATCTATTGATGTTAACACTGGCCATTTGTTCTACTTTAAAAACAGTTGCATTTCCCTCTAAATAAGCAACTAAAGACACAAGTGTCTCAGTTACAGAGTTACAGTGTGCCATGTGACGATTTGTGGTTTTAAAAGTAAAATTTTCT
The DNA here is from genome assembly GCA_902729485.2 of Mus minutoides. Lineage (NCBI taxonomy): Eukaryota > Metazoa > Chordata > Mammalia > Rodentia > Muridae > Mus > Mus minutoides. The sequence goes on along the minus strand of CACVCL010020690.1, from coordinate 45,363 downwards.
TTTAATTCTACTAATCGCATTAGATAAGAATAATTCCAATGTTTCTAGGGACGAAACTAAACTATTAATAGTATTTTTTCAAGGTTCTGAATTTTAAAAATTGAGATTAATTATTTAAAATCAAGCTTTGTCACTCATATTGTCCTGTTTCCTGCTCTGCCCTTATACAGTGAAGAGCTCTGGGGTTATCACTCCTTCTTCTTCTTCTACTTATGAATCACAACCTATATAATTTTGAGTTCAAAATAATTTTTAAAATTACATAATACCTTAAGAGTAATTTTTCCAAAATAAATACACTCATAATTAAACTCGGTGTTTCATGACCTATTAATTCAGCAGTTATTATAATCCATCTTTAATTGGATTAGCTATAATTACAATTAAATGGTTTTCTGAATCATAAAGGTTAACTACAAGTCATTTTCCATTTAAATACTTAAGTATGAGTTGATCATGGTGAGAAAGGAAAGCTACTTCATCTTAAGGTTAATTGCTGAGCTTTTTTTCCTAGTTTCAGAGGCTGCTCTCTCATCTGTAGCCTTTTATCTTCCATAAAAGCTCTCAAATCTGCATTGTGATGTCCAAATGCACAATGGCCTTTATTTTGTATATTTTAAATTTAAGCTGGTACTCACCTGTATCTAAGTATGGAATAAGACAATATCTCCTGTATTACTAGGGGATGCTTTCCCTTCAACTCTGGGCAGGAATTCTTGACAGGAGGAGGAGAGACTGGAGATGGAAGTGACCAAAGCCTCTGTAGTTCATTATTCTTGGTGCTGCCTTTATTTTTACTTCTCTTTATTTCCCTTTTCTTCCTTTCCTTCCCCGCCCACCACCTCACATATGTAAATCTTTATAACATTTCATAGATTACCATTTTCTACTTATTATTTAGAAAAAATAATTCAAGAATGAACTACTAACTTTGGACTCCTCAAGAGTATTGTTCTTTTTTTTTTTTTTTTTTTGGTTTTTCAAGACAGGGTTTCTCTGTATAGCCCTGGCTGTCCTGGAACTCACTCTGTAGACCAGGCTGGCCTCGAACTCAGAAATCCGCCTGCCTCTGCCTCCCGAGTTCTGGGATTAAAGGCATGTGCCACCACGCCCGTCTCAAGAGTATCGATCTTAATAAGATAACTCCTTTCTGTACTAAATCAGTGAGTATTTCTAAGTGAAGCCTTTTCCTAGGCACATTACAATGAGTGATGCCATTTGAGGAAGCCTTAGAAGAACTTACATACAGATTACAGAAAAACACAGGCTGCAGCTCAACAAGCATTGTTAAGGAAGATGCAGGTGTGAGATCCTATCTTGAGGATCTGGTTCACTTTCATAGACTGTACAAACTAGCTCGCAGCCAGACTCTTGAATTTCAATATTTGCTATTGATACTTAGCTGGGACAGAGGGGATGACACTCAGCAAAGTTACACAAGAAACAAATCTCCCGGGGGGTTCAGGAATGTGAGCTGAGAGACTTTTAATGGGCAAGGAGTGGTAAACAGAGAGGTTAGAGGGACAAAGGACATGGACAGAGGCCTGAGCACAGCAAGCGCAGCCCAGGCTCACCCTGTGGATTTGGGGAATGTGATAAGAAACTGTGGGTTATGAAATAGAAGTCCAAAGAAAATGTTTGAAGGGCTATTATAGAGGTTCTCAACTTCACGGAAGATTTAACAAAGAAGATGTTCCAACCAGAAAATGACATCCTTAGGGCTGTATTAGGCAGATTTACAGAAATCTTGGTGTGAGTAAAAGCAGCCTAGTTGACGAATGGGTTCAAGGTCAGGAAAATCTATAAGAACAAAAGTAGAGACTTTTATGCAGTTCTCAGTAGGAAATCATCTTGAATGTGTTGGCCACATAAGGCCTCAGACATTTGCATGGCTATTCACGGAACCTGGTGCCTAACCTATTTCTAAATCCTAGGCAAAGTTTACAATTTAACATTAGAAATTGTCTTACATGTTACAAAATAACTATTCTATATGGAAGATTCTAGAAAATGCTTAAAACAATTGAAAAGGTATTTTTCCCTATGCAATGATCATGTATACAAAGAGTTACCCTTAGTAGAAACTACCTGATTGAGTGTAAGTGGCTGCAGGATCAGGATGATGCGCTGTGCTACATTTCAGCCTGCAGAGATAGATGATGCTTCCTAATAGCGGATCTTACACTTGAGAGGGCAGAAGAACTGCCTCAAAGATGTCTGCAAATACAGATGACTAAGAGTTTTGATCACATAACCCTGGTCTGAAGTTTTGAGTTCATACTTCTAATAAGTACATGTGTAATGCTAACACTACATTATAAAACTCCCATGAGGAAAAGGCAACTGATGGGAAATTCTAGCCACCTGGGCTTTCTTATCCCTAAGGGAGAACATCTGAGATTTTTGTGTTCTCTTGAAACAAATTTCTCAGGATGAACACAGAACAATGACATAGGTTTCCATTTCTGGGGTAATCTTTACTAACAAAGAGGAACTTATGCTTGTAGGTAAAATAATAGAAACGTTTAGAGGGAAAAAAAACCATGCCATTTTAGGAGCTATGGAAAGACTACAAAAGTATACATTGGATTTTAGAATGTTATATAGACACTTCACTACAAAACAACTTAACATACAGCTATCACAACCCCCATTTTATATATATATATATATATATATATATATATATATATACACATATACATATATATGTATATATATATATATACACATGTATACACACACATACACACACACACACACACACACACACACACACACATATATATATATATATATATATATATATATATATATATATATATATGAATGATAAGACTAGTAAATACAAAGTAAAAAGGATCTTTAAAATGATGGCTCTAATCACTGCTTATGAAAAGTGGCATACAATTCAATGTATAAGATAATAGTTTGTGCCTATGTCTCTCCACTGGGAGAACTATCAGCATATTATGAGAGATATCATGATCAAGAGGTAATAGAAATAAAGGCAAGGTATTCATAATAGCCAGGAACTGGAAAGAACCCAGATGTCCCTCAACAGAGGAATGGATACAAAAAATTTGGTATATCTACACAATGGAGTACTACTCAGCTATTAAAAACAATAAATATATGAAATTCCTAGGCAAATGGATGGACCTGGAGGCCATCATCCTGAGTGAAGTAACCCATTCANGTTGGCCATCAGTGGGAAGAGAGGCCCCTTGGTTATGCAGACTTTATATGCCCCAATACAGGGGAATGCAGGGGCCAAGGGGTGGGAGTGGGTGGGTAGGGGAGCAGGGCCGGGAGGGGGGAGGATATAGGGAACTAGCTGGATAACACTTGAAATGTAAATGAAGAAAATATCTAATAAAAGTAGTAAAAAAAAAAAAGAAATAAAGGCAAGGATTATAGACTATTAGAATTTGTAAATAAATATTCGAATCAAGACACAGATGACTTACAACTTTAAGGTGAATTAAATGAATCACTTGGGAATGAAGTGAGTATAAACAATCTCCTAAGATTAGGGAAAAACCAACAGTACAATTAAAAATGGATACCAATCAAAACATGGAACCCAACATGAATGAATCAGTTATTAAACCCTGCAAGAGTTCCTGAAGTCTCATCACAAGGTTAAAGTCTATTGTAATAGATGAACATGCTAACTAAACATCTCAGTACATAAATAAAAATACCAAAGTGCTTTGATTTTAAAGGATGCCTAGCTACCTTGCAAACATCATGTAGCCCACCCTTTTCTAAATAAGACACTTGAAGAAACCTCATGCTATCCCTGTAGTTCTGAGGTAGGTTAATGATGGGGTACTCATATGGCTGTTGCTGCTGAGGAATGGGTTCTGTTTCTGAACCAGAAAAAAAGGGTCCTAGGAGATAGCTTCCAACTTTGGTTTGTATTCCACTCAACAAACTTTTAGTAATCTTAGCTGAAAACTAAATGGTATCTTTATCAACTATGTCTTTGATGCACAGCTGGAAAAACTGAGGACTGTCTATGACACAAAACACAGAGTTTAAAATGATCCTGGAACAAACGTGATGAGGCAGAACCGTCATAGAGACATTTAACTAGGGTAAGGGTGACACAATGCCAACATAATGCAATTTAACTCGAGGAAGTAAAAGTTTCTGTTTGTGTCAAGATACCAATTAAGTGTAGAAGGTCTTTTTTTTTTTTTTTTTTTGACAGTATATTTGAGACAAAGTCTTTGAACTATTAATCAACCACAAACTTTCCTGAGGTTAACAATGTGTGGATGTACTATCTCAGTCCAGGCAGATAGAAGGCAATCACTAATAGTTTTATGTTGAAGCTCACTGTGAGCCAAAGACATGATTTGGCTGCTTGTGTGAAAGGCTGATCACAAGAATGTGGCAACTGCAACAAAGGAGATAGTCTTCCCACTGAGTCTGCTAAGAGCCTTCAGAAGATATGCCCCAGCTCTTTATTCCTCACTGACCAACAGAAACTGACAGAATGAGTTACACGTATTGGCAAGTGGTCAAAATGTTCTAACTAAAAATGGCAAACAAATAAGATGTCAAAACAAGAAACAAAGCAGAGTAGGATAATGAGGGGCTAGTGTGTTTGATCATGAGAAGGAAATTCTAGGCAGTGGCTGGTGAGAGGTAACATTTCTTGATATTTAAAGCAGTTCTATAGAGGTAAAGGTAGGGTAGATGTAGAAAGCACTTTAGTACAACAAAAACTAACTTACTAAAATGTTTCATTAAGAAAAAAGATGATGTTATGAGGTAAGAAGATCCCATATGTTTTGGCAAAACATCAGTCTATCTCTTTCTTTCTCTATGTCTCCGTGTTTCTGTGTCTCTGTCTCTTTCTGTCTCTGTCTGTCTGTCTGTCTGTCTGTCTGTCTGTCTGTCTGTCTCTCTCTCTCTCTCTCTGTGTACATGTCTGTGATTGATATTGCTATATAACATATACATTGGCAAAAGTGGGGGGAGGTGTTGAAGCAGCTGACACAGGCAATCTCTCTCTGTCTTTCTTGGATGCCTAATTAAAGCTTCTCTGTTCTGATATCCTCCACCAACAATAATGGACTAAAATCTCATGGCCCACAAGAACATAAAACATCATTTTTTATTAGTCTTTTCTCAGGTACCCTGTTATAGTATAAAAAATTGATACGACAAAAAGGGACCATTTCATGAATTCATTCTCTGAGTTCAAATGGAGTGCCTGTTTGGTTTGAAGATCAGCTATATACCATACCATGACGATATCACATATCTTTTCCTATTCTGATCATACAAATGGATGTGTACACATGAATTTATAGCATAAAATGTACAGATATACAAATTTCTATTATTCTCATTAAAAATTTGTTTGATGATTCTGTTACTGTGGATAAAATTGTGTCTCTTACTGGAAACTACATAAGCTTGTACATTGAATCAAAATCAATTATTATTTTGAATCCATGGTACAAACACAAAGATTGATTCTGGGATTTACCACCTCATGAAAGGCAGACATGTAGGCTGAATGGTTTATCATTTAGTAAAAGTCACCACGGCTTCATGCTTACAAACTTATGACACAGGCAATGTAGTAACCAACAATTTCCACCCAAAAAAATCTCCAAGGGATCATGCCACAGTGTGTTTATTAGGGAGAAGTTATGCAAAGACACATAAAAACTGCAAACCCATATGAACTCTCTTCTACCACTTGACTTACATGTTTTGCATTAAGTCTCAACATTTAAAACTTAGGGGATTTCCGTAAGATCTAGATGTAAAGCTTCCTGTGAACGGTCAGAAGTTCTTGTGTATACAATTGCACTCAGGACTGCAATTTGAAATATGTTTTCTTACTTATTTGTTGGACTGATTCCCCAAATAAAATTGTGAGCTTTTATTTCTCTGATTTAGAATCAGTAGCAAAGCTAGACATTGAAAGCTGCTCAGACCACCCCAACGTTATGAACTGGTGCTGAGAACTACAGGAAGTTTACATGCTAGCTCAATTCTGAGTGTGGTGGGCTATTGTAGCCCCTGATACACTCTTTGTCCATTGAAAGTAAAATCTATAAAAGTCAGACTTCTATTTTTGCAAATGTATGTGCATTTATTTATTTATTTGTGAAAATCATATGAGCAAATTAAATTCATCAGTGAGTAACTCACTTTTGTATTTGTTGTCAACATCAATAACAAAATTTGCCTAATTTACATAAATTGCAAATTTGGTACTCCTTTTTTTAATATCATGGATCACTAGACACTCACATAATAAATACGCTTTTACCTTGCATCAGTTGAACTTCAAGAGAAATTAATTACATTCAGCATTTCCTGATTTATTTTTTCTGTAACTTAAATATCCCCATGGCAACCACACATTTTTTGTTAATTTCTGAGTTGAGGAAGCACCTTGCTGTAGCAGTTTCTGCATTTATCAAGCACTTTTGCTGAAAGATATCAGACCTATAGTCTCTTCTTACTATCTCATTTGCTGCTATTTTAAATTTAGAATAAATATTATACATACAACTATTCATTTTGCTTAATTTTATACTCTGTAACCTTCTGCTCCCAGTTATTTTTAAGGCATTTATTAGCTATGAGTTTACACAATCAATCATAATTTAAAAAATAGTGTAATTATTATTAGGTTATTTTAAAATCTCAGTTGCTATGATAACACAAAATCATAAATCTAGAGGCATTATTAAAAATATAATTTCTGCTACATAAAAAATTCTATGTAAGTACATCAGAAGAGAGCTTTCATTATGGCTCACCACCTTGTCATTCAAATTGTCATCATCCCCAAAGACCTCTCCATTTCACATTTTACTCACTAAATATCCCTTGGTAATTTATTTACCTTTCTTTTGCTCCATTTATAATATATGGAAATCAATTCTAGGAAATAGTTGTATGAAAAATCAAATTTTCCCAATATTTTAAAGGTGGTGCTTTCAACATTAGATAAGTAGGGTACTCTGATTCTGTAAACAGTTTTAAATATTTAAAAAAAATGGCTTTTTGTCTGCTATTTCTACTTTATTCTTTGTTTACTCTAGTTTTTTTTCTAATAATAGTAAGAAGAAATAAAAGCCATGCTTGACTCTTATTTGATTTCTACTTTTCCAACAGTAGTTTTACTAAATTTTTTAACTTTTATTCTGTCCTGTATGTGGTATAGATAAACCACAAAAAAGTTAAACTAGTGTATCTGTGTATGTGTGTGTGTGTACCTGTGTATATGTGTGTATGTATATGGTGTGTATGTATGGGTGTGTATGTGTGTGTGTGTATATATGTATGTTTGTACATGTGTATGTGTGTGTGTGTGTGTGTGTGTGTGTGTGTGTGTGTGCGTGCGTGTGTGTGAGAGAGAAATGATACATTTTAAAATGTGGTATGTCCACCATGTAATAAAATGAGAAAGCACTCATTGTCCAAAACATTCACGGATATTTCTTCTGTATAACTGAGCAAACACATATAAATTTCTGCCTGAGGAGAACAGAATATGTGCAAGGTCACAGATTCCAGACACCATTTCTCATATTTAATCGCCAGATGAATCCTTGGTTAACTTCTTTGCATCTTCTCAGTTCTCATTTATGTCTTTAGAACTTATTAAGGTAATTAAGTGTTTATCCATAGAAATCAGAATAGTGAACAACATAAGAATTATTTATATCTTGTTACTCTGGTATTCTTAGAAATTCATGCCCTTAAGAAGAACCAGGAAGAAAGAACTATCTCTCCTCTCTTTTTCCTCTCCCCCTTTCTCTCTCTCCATGGCTGATGGTTGAGAAAGAATTCTACTTGTGAACAATCCTGCATACCTTAACTTTTACTTGAAAACCATTCACAATAGTGTAAAAAGTTGTGAACATGCCTTAATCCCCATCTCTCTCTCTTCTTTTCTCTTCCCATTCTGTTACTCATCTCTTTTCTCTATCCCACATCACTCTTCTTTCTTTCCCACCATGTCTCCATTTGACCATTTCAGAGTTGAGATTGCATCATTCCCGATCTGAGTGCAATGAGTTATTTATTTATTTATTTACTTTATTTTATTTTTACTCCTTTAATCTGGATCAATTTTCTGTACTCTTACAGTAATGTGTAAGATGTAGGAGCTAGTTGGGTCAAGGACACCACAAGAAAACTCACGGAATCAACAAACCTGGACTCCTATAGGGCTCACTGGCACAGAACTAACAATAAGGGGACCCACACGGGTCTAACCTAGGGAAGCCCATGGGTCTAACCTAGGCCCTCTCTCTCTATGCTACAGTTTTGTAGCTCCTTGTTCTTGTGAGACTCTTAAAAGAGTGAACGGGGGGCTGTTTCTGATGCCCTTAAGTGCTTTGGGAACCCTTATTCTCTTACTGGATTGCCTCATCCTACCTCAATATGAAAGATGCTAAGTCTTACTGAAAATTGATATACCATGTTTGGTTGATATCCCTTGGAGTCCTACCTTATACTAAGAGGAGAAGTCGATGGGGAGGAAAGAGATAGGATGGGACAGTGGGAGTAGAGGCTGAAGGAGGAGGGGGAGCTGTGGTCCAGATGTAATATATGAGAAAAATTAATAAAAATAATAACTGTGTATAAAAAAAGATGTTGGATATGCTCCTCTGACTATCTCTGTCTCTTCTATTTCCACTCTCTCTGCATTTTGTCTCTAATTGCTCCTCTTATTTCTCCCTTCTCTGTCATCTTTATGTCTCCTCTACTCACAGCTTATATGATTCAGTTAGCAACATAGCCTATATCCAAATGTAAGCAAGTGGAGAATTAATCATATACACATCTGTATTTACTATTACCTCAAAAGATACAGACGAAGAAGAGTTGACAGTCTTCACAAAATGTAAATAGCACACAAGACTGAGTAACTGACACTCCATCATCATTTCAGATGCCACGACAATGAAAACTATGAGAAAATTTAAGCTTTTTAGGTAGGAGAAAAAAGAATATTTTCAGAAAAGAGCCTCTTCCCCAATAAGAATATGGTAGAAAATAACCAGTGGGAACTCTAGGTTTGTTCTTAAGGAGGTCTTCTGATAATGTGTGTGTGTTTGTGTGTGAATGTGTATATGTAATGTGTATGTTGCATTGCGTGGGTGTGGAGGGAAAGAGATTAAGAGGAGTAGAACCACTTACTGACTTAAAATATTTTAATTAATATTCCTCATTGATTCTCTTGATCCAAATGATAGTTATATTGGTATTTGGAGTCTTAATGACAGCATTTTCTCTAAAGCCCAACTCTCAAACTCTTCTGTGAAGTGTCTCCTCAGTCATTACATTAGTCACTGTAGGATGCTGAAATTCTGATTCACTTGGGGTATGAATGCCTTGTTTCTGAATTTGTAAGCTTTACAGAGGCTCCTAGCAATAGCCTGCACGCGTGAGTGTGTGTGTGTGTGTGTGTGTGTGTGTGTGTGTGCGCGCGCGCGCGTGTGTGTGTGTGTGTGTGTGTAAATTATTTTTAAATTGCATATTATCCAACAATACTTTTAAATTTATAAACAGAACAAAAATCTTTCAACAAACTATACTTAAAACAACTAGCTGAGGCCAGGCGTGGTGGCACACGCCTTTAATCCCAGCACTTGGGAGGCAGAGGCAGGCGGATTTCTGAGTTCGAGGCCAGCCTGGTCTACAAAGTGAGTTCCAGGACAGCCAGGGCTATACAGAGAAACCCTGTCTCGAAAAAACAAACAAACAAAAAAACAAAAACAAAACAAAACAAAACTAGCTGAGCTCTGCATCAGGGACTAGTGGTCCTATCCGTAGGTCGGTGATGACCATGATTGTACTTCTCTTGTTTATAGGTTCTTGAGACCTAAGCAATGTTGGCTCCTTGGGAGGCTGTAATGGGAATGTTTTCACATGGTAAACTCAAAGAAAGTTTGCAGAGCTATGGCTGCAGTAAGATAGGCTATAACTACAAGAAAACATGAATATTTCAATGGTAATTTTAAGACATCATGAGTGGGTTTTGTGTTTATCTTAAGTAATATATTAGAACCATCACTAAAATTTGTGAGCATATAAGGAGACTATGATGTGACCCTACTTCAGACTGTTGCCTCTGGGGCTCATCTCCATTGAAATATCTTGGGTGATTTCATTTTCTAGAAATGTTGGTATCCATTTTTTTTACAACAGTAAATAGTAATGCTAACAGAGACTAATATCTCATAATTAAAGCAAGGGCTAAGTCACAGAGGGCAGGCACCTGCTCTGGTGGACTTAAACTTAGCTTTTATTATCAGTCAACAGCTAAATTGTTATCCATGTATGCTACGTCTTAATTGAACCTTAAGTAACCTTTCCATTTCTTCATAACCAATAGTAATTACTTTCGTGTGGTCAAAGAGAGGTCTGTCTCTGAGTTGCAACATCTCAATCATTAGCTATTGGTGGTTATTTTTCAAGCTGTAAGCAGTTTGCTTTCTTTTCTACATCTCTAAGGTAAAAATAAATAGTTACAATAGTGTATTAGCTCATGTTTTACAAAACTGCTTCAGTTGTGATATACATTTTTAATATAATAATCTGACTGCACTATGATGAAATGTTCTAGAATGGATGAACTCATAAAAATTCATTGGTAATGCCTGTTCCTCAATTAAGGAAAGTCTGTCTATGAAGCTTAGGAGAATTGCTTGTAATGAGTAGAAAGCTCAATCATGTTTCCCACAATTATTGCAGCTAACACTTGCATTTGGATTGCACAGACTGTCAATTTAAGCTATCTTCCAAGGACAGGCTCCACTGACCTTCTGTGCATTGGTTCCCTCAAAAAGAAAAAAGGTCCTGATTTGTAGGATTCTGTGACTATTTCATTTGGAAAATTAGCAAAGGATTCTGTCCAAATATAACAAGTATTTTGAAGAGTGTTCTGGATCTGAAAGGTTTCACGGTTTCACAGTTTTCCTACATTATGAATATCATGGAAGTGGAAAATGAGGTTACCAGAATTGTAATTACGTACTTGATTGACAGCCCATGGACAAACTTGAGATCTCTGTTCCCCCAGGCTTGCATTTCCTTTGCCTTGTCCTTCTTATACCTCATGCATTAAGGAATTGTGACAATTGCAGAACATCTCTGGGGTCCTTATTACACTGCCTGTGATCTCCCTGCCTAAGCAGAGCTGTGTGGTACATCGTGGATGATCAGATAGACTTTTCACAAGGCAGTTTACTCTTTGTTAATATTGAAGAATGTTACAGCAACTGATCTGAGGGAATCCAAATGGCCAAAAGACACATTTAAAATTATATATATATTTTTTGGTTCCAAGGCCTTGCAGAGTAAAAGCATGGTACGAAATTAATCTAGCCAGTTAGAGAGTGCAAGAAACATGAAGCATCTGCTGGCCGCCTCTGGAAGAAAACAGTGGCGTTTGTCTAGACTTCATGATTCATTTTTGGCATAAGTTGTTACTGCTGGAAGCCAAATTATCACAGCCTCATCTAACAGATTACCTCCCAGGAAGATTTTTAAACACGTGTGGCTTTTTAAAAATTTAAACAAATGTATTTTTAGATTATCTTCTGTGTCTAGGAGGTCCCTAAGATCCAAAACATCTCCATATATATAAAGGAAAACCAAAAAGATGGGAAATAATGAACTGGAGACCTGCTTATTTTTCTCCATCTCCCTGCAGCACAAGTAACCAATCTTTTGATGGCCATGGCTTCTAAGCCTCTAATTTTGCCTTCAAATCCAGCTCATTGTCTTCTAGAGTTTGCTGAGTTGACAGGAGCTGGGAATCCCAGAATGGCATCCAGAGGATGCTTTCTCCAGAAGCTCTTCCCAGCCTGGTGAGTGTATTTCCATTTCACGTCAACATTTATTTTCTTTTGCAACTTAGTTTGCACAAAGGCAAGAAGTACTCCTCTGCCTCCAAACCTCTGTGTGAGTAGGTGTGTATTCAGGGAGAGGCTGGCAGAGTGAGTGAGGTGGAGGAAGCATTGAGGGAAGCCCAGCTTGTGCCTGCACTTACCTTCAAAATTCGGTATGAGAATCAGGGCCACGGAGCTCTTTTGTTAGTGGGCTATTAGTGTTGCTATTTCTTAGGCAATAGAGTTCTGAATGTATGAAATGAAGAAAAGGAAGAAGTAGAGTCACAGTGTAAACACTGCCTGAAGAGCATGGATTTCATTTATGAATTCCATCTGTACTACACCAACAAACTCTCCTCTGCATTGAAGCTAAGAGTCAAGGAAGTAATGGGTGCACATACTTCTGAGCAACAGTAAATACGCTAGACTGGAGTATCTCTGAACACCAGTTTCCCATGACTGATGCATGTAATAACAATTCTATTCTGCACTCACAACTATGTACTTTCACATGACTATAAGTTGATTCGTCTATTGAACATGTGATGCAATGAAGGCAAAATGTCACCTAGCCCATCACTAAGTGAGTTCAGCTTTTGTTCACTATGCGGTCTCTGCTGATCCAGAAAGACTCATCACAGAACACTTTCTTGTAAGTCTCTGATGCCAACATTTGGTTGCCATTCACCGTTTGTGTTGATGTTAGTAAGCCCCACTTGTTTTGTTTATCTTGCATAAATTACAAAAAATACTATTAAAAATTTAGGGCCAGAGAGATGGCTTAGCAGTTAAGAGCACTGACTTCCAGAGGTCCTGAGTTCAAATCCCAGCAACCACATGGTGGCTCACAACCATCCGAACAAGATCTGATGTCCTCTTCTGGAGCTTCCTGAAGATAGCTACAGTGTACTTACATATAATAATAAATAAATAAGTCTTTAAAAAATAAAATAAAATAAAAATTTAGTTGTGTAAATCTCTTCCAAATGTAAATTCAGTTAACCTATTATATATTTTAAAAATACAGGATAGTGAGACATAGACATTATTAATTATAAAATACAAACTTACAATGACCAGAAAATTAATAGAAACTCTAGAGTAGCAAGTGCCAGACATGTTCCAGACAATAGAGATGAATGTTTAAGTCATCACAGTTCATGTCTTAAGTTCTTATTGTGCATCTTGGACAACACATTCAACTGCTCTTTCCAACACTGTCCTGTCCAAGACTATTTACAAAGTTTAAGCAACAAACCTATGAAGCAGAGACCTGAGTGTGTGTGTGTGTGTGTGTGTGTGTGTGTGTGTTGTATCCCATAGTGCACAATTTATTCCACAGCAGGACACAGAATAGCAATATCTTGCCTTTATGATACATGGACAGTTCTCTGCAACCCACTAAGTTTCCTTCTGGTTGGAGTTTATTCCCCAAAGTGTCATACTTAAGGAACTGGTATGGTTTCTTTCAACACAGTCCACTGTCTAAACAGTGCCTCACTGTTTATTTTTACATTGGCTCCTATGAAAATCCCCAGACAGTAAGCAGATGGTGGTGGCAAGAATCTTGTCTCTATGCTTCCCTTGGCAGCTTCTCTTTGTCTTGAGTTCCAGGTCCTCATTAGTCCGTACGCTTGTAGAAAAGGCTGACTCCAGCATGTCAGGTTTGTATTTTCATTCTTTTTAAGGAGCTGAGTATGAGATGGGTTGTACAATATTATTTCCTTTGCATTGGTCTCTTCTAAAGATGATGCAGTACATGGTTTTAATATCAGCATCACTTTGCTAAACTTTTCTGTGATTCCAGTGTCTGGTAACATCCAAAGAGAAACATTAATTTTTTATATTTTCATGATCATTATAACTACCAAATGTGAATTTATTTAGAAAAATAAAAAATATATTATTGACATGTGAATTTTAATATATCCAGACTCACGTCAAGGAATAAATGTGTTAAAAGAACTCTGGCAGGCTCGTGCTAAGGTGGATTTGCTATTCTCAGGCCTGGGACTCTGACATTAAGTCCTAAGACTTAAGCACTCTTTACTCATTCCCTCAAGACTTCCTCTATTCCACACCAAAGAAATCATTTTTTTCCACACACTTTGCCTACATTTAGAGCTGCCATCATTGGGTAATGTCCTGAGAAGATGCATTATTAGAAAGAAGGTATATGTCTTATTTCCATGGAGGGCATAAGAAATGTAGGCTTTACAAAGGTTGGCCCAGACATTCTCTAACGTTCAGCCTAAGGGAGTCTGAAAGGAATAAAATGGTAGGTGCTCCCCATGGAATGAAGGTAATTGTTCAGAGCCTTTGTGAACCATATTCTTAAAGAATTTAAAATGGGTTGGGACAGAGATGTACAAGGAGGAAGATACTGAACGTCCCATAACCACAAGGAAGAAGTAGCAATCTGGAGGTGGATGAGTTACCCACCAAAGAATACAGCAATTGTACATAATCTGAAACTAAGCACACCGGGGATCTGCCAGTTTTTATTACACAATACTCACTAATCTGTATCGTTTAACTAAGTGCGGGATAGGTATGACAGAAAGTCATGGCAAAGAGCTCATTTTGACACTGTAAATACTAAATCTCATCAACAGACAGGATGACTACGCACAGGTTCTCTGAAAAAATTGTAGGAGCACCATTTTCTTTAACTGACTAAGGTCAGCAGTATATCAAATATTATGCTATAGGATTTTTTATAGCTAGTTTACTATATGATGTAATTGACATTGTGATTTTTTGCAATTTGTAATTTGCCATCGTTTTTAACTTCATGGAAGGTAGTTAAGCAAGAGCAAAGCCTTGATGGTGGTTAAAACAACAGTATCTTACAGAAAAGATTGGATGTTGTTGCAAAAGTCATGAGTGGCCTGAAGGGAGTAGAATTACATTACCAATTGATTAGCTTATCTCCTGTTATAAAGCCATAGTATCTATGAACTTAATTAGCATGATGCTCTCACATGGTTGAAGGCCACCTGTTTTACATTATACTCCCCTGTATTATATAGATAGCCATCCATTTTAGCAAAGATTACAGATTGAGCAACTGGAAATTATTTAATCAGGTGAACCACTTGATCCATTAATGGTATCTGGTTTATATCAACTAGCAATTGTTATTTGCTTAATACATAATCATAAGAACAGTTGTAATAACTTCTGGGCCATTAGATTAAAAGGATAAGAAGTACTGAAAATTGTTTTATACTGTCATAAACAAAAATGGCAAAACTTAAATATAATCAAACATTATTTCAGTGTCATAAAGACAAACAGTTGATGGTTAGAATGCTAGTATTGAGATTTGTGCATGAAGACAATAGCCAACTTCTTGTCTGGTGTCTAAATCTAACAAATGTTAAGTTTAAAAAATTTCATCAAAACTACACTTATAGTTAAATATTTAAACTATTATTCTCAATAATACTACTAAGTTCAATAATTAGTTTAAATGCCAAAGAGACATATTATCTCTCCGTAAAGAAATATATTTTATAAACAGGAAAAAATGTAGTTTAAAAGAAATAATGTCTTCATGTATGTCTTTATGGTACTAAGGTCTTCATGCATGAATGTAAGCACTCTATACAATTAAATTGTGTGACCAATCTTTTTGGCTTAACTAACTTGAACTTTAATGTTACCTGTAATTAAATCAATATCTTTATACCCAAATTTTATATTTCTTTTTAAAATGAAGAAATTTCATGAACTTTAGTTAAAATCCTGTGTGATTAACTGAAGCAGAATTTTCATGAACATATAAAATACATGCTATGCATTCGAATGTAATTCTAGCCTAAGTAAAATGCAGTAGCTCTTATAATTTAAAAATAGCTATTTTCACGAAAGATGGCAGTAATAAAAATCTCTTTGGTTGTATTTTTTTTCTGGTGATTGAGACTTCATACATTTATATAATGTGCTTTTCTAAAATGCATTCGTATCATTCCTCCCCACCCAATTCTTCCTTTATCTGCATCACTGCAACTTTTCCCTTCAAGTTCATGTGTTCTCTGCATTTTAAAAATCCACATCTGATATGCCCAAAATATATGAAGAACTCAAGAAGCTGACCTCCAAAAAACCCAAACAACGCAATAAAAAGAATGGGGTACACAGCTAAACAGAGAAATCACAACTGAGGAATCTTGAATGGCTGAGAAGCACCTAAAGAAATGTTCAAAGTCCTTAGTGATCAGGGAAATGCAAATCAAAACGACCTTGAGACTCCACCTTACACCAATCAAAACTGATAAATCAAAAGTTCATGTGACAGCACAGGTTGGTGAGGATGTGGAGAATGAGGAACACTCTCCATTGCTGGTGGGATTGCAAACTGCTACAACCACTCTGGAAATCAATCTGGAGTTTCCTCAGAAAATTTTGGCATATCCCCAAAAGATGCTTGACCATCTCACAGGGGCACGTGCTTCATTATGTTCATAGCACCCTCATTTGTGATGGACAGCTGCTTGAAACAACCCAAATGTCCTACAACAAAAGAATGGATATGGAAAATGTGGTTCTTTTACACAATGGAATACTACTCAGCTATTAAGAACAAGGACATTCTGAGTTTTTCAGGCAAATGGAACCTGAGCAAGGAACTCACACATGCATGATGTTTTCTCACTAATAAGTTTATATTAGCCAAAAAGGTACAGAATAAATAGGATACAGTCCACAGTACTCAAGAAGGTTAATAAACAGAAGGGCCCAAGTGAGGGTGCCTCAATCCCACTTGGGAGGGAGAAGAAAGCAATAACTGGGGGCAGACAGAGAAAGGGACCTGGGTGGGAGACAGGAGGGGGAAGGGAAAAGAGGAACATAATCAGATTTTGTGGGGGAGGGGCAGGAGCGAATCCCCAAGGGCTATCAGAATGAATGGGAATATGCAGCCTCAGTGGGTGGGGGAAGGGGGACCCTCTTAAAAAAATACCAGAATGTGAGAATCTCAAGATTCAAAGGGAGGGACCTTAAATGAAATGCTAACAGTGGGGAGAGGGAACTTTTAGACTCTACCTCCAGTAGAAAGACAAGCCATCAAGTAGAGGTATGGGGTTGCCATCCCACAGTCAAAAACTCTGACCCAGAATTGGTCATGTCTAAAAGAAATGCAGGGACAAAAATGGAGAAGAGACTGAGGAAAAGTAAGTTCAGTGACCTGCCTACCTTAGCATTCATCTCAAGGAGATGCTCCAAGGCCTAACACTATTACTGATGTGCTTATAAACAGGAACCTAGCGTGGCTGCCCTCAGAGAGGCCCAACAAGAAGCTGACTGAGACAGAAGCAGATAATTACACCCAACCATTGAACTGAAGTTGGGGACCCCGGTGGTTGAATTAGAGAAAGGCTGGAAGAAGCTGAGGAGGAAGGAGACCCCACAGGAAGATCTGCAGTCTCAACTAAGCGGTACCCTTGAGATCTCTCAGACACTGAGCCACCCTCTTGGCAGCATACAGGAGCTGGTCTGAGGCCCCCAACACTTATACAGCAGAGGACTGCCTAGTCTGGTCTCAGTGGTGCCTAACCCTGGAGAGACTTGAGGCCCCAGGGAGAGGCCTGGCAGGAGGTTAGGGGTAGGTTGGGGACATCCTCTTGGAGACAGGGGGAGGAGGAATGGGATAAGGAACTGTGGGAGGGTTGACTGGGAGGGGGTTAACTATTGGACTATAAACATAAAGGTAATAATAATAATAATAATAATAATAATAGCCAATTGAGAATTGAGCCTGCTTAGTATTGCTTCTCTGTAGTGAAGCATCTGCAGTATCTACAAGAGTGAGTCCCTTTCAGGGACTACACCCCACGAAAACTTATACCTCTGCCCCAGAACCCAGCAACTGTCAATTGTTCCTCCGCTAGGGAAGGACACCATGCCTACCTCCTGCCTTCATGATACGTTTTTAATTGGCTTGATGTTATAAAGGGCGTGCCATTGCAGTCATAACCAGTTCTGGAGTTTATGTGTTTGGCAGCTCTGTCATGTTTGACAAATAATTTTTCTGTTAACATATTTACTACCCGCAGCTCTTACAAATTTTACAATCCCCTTCCATAATTATCCCTGAGCCTTGAGGTTTTTTTTATTATTATTATTTTTTATTTTAATTTTTAAATTTATTTTATTTTATTTTATTTTTTTTTTTTGGTCTTGGTAGTATTTTGTTTGTTTGTTTGTTTTAATAGATGTCTCATTTAAACTGATCATTCCACATTATTAATCCAACCTACTGTAAAAAGCACTTTTTAGATAAAGGTGGGGAGACACATTTATCTATGGGTATAAAATAAGAACTTGGAGGATAGTTTTTTACTATGTCCATTTATCGGAATAATAGTAATAAGCTCTCCTCTAAGACTTGTGACCTAGCTGGTCATGATTCATTACCCATTTTATGCTACAATCATGGGTTCTGTGGAGGGGTTTTAACCCATCCCCCCCCCCCAAATGTTTGGCTAGTCCCAAAATATCCATACTGCTAAATGCAAGAGTTAACTCATCTTGTTAAATCAGTCATTATTGTAGCTTTCAGGGTTCACAGTTTGGTAAGACTATTAGTTATTTTTCTACCCTAGTACTATGCATAGATCTTTTTAGTTCTATGAAAGCCAGAGAGTAAAGTCAAAGCTTTACCAGCATGGTTTTTCCATGTCTTGTCATATGTAATATTTTAAACAGCATCTTAATATCAAGTTCTAGAGAGCAACCAGGAGCAATTGCAATTGAAATGATATTGAAGTGTCTATGGGAAACCACTGACCAGCAACTCAGAACCCACACCTGTCACGGGCTTTTGATGTAATACACTATTTTGTTTAGGCAGGCACTGTCCATTGTGATAGTGTAACTTCACTTTGTGTATATGAATAAGCTTATATAGATATAATATAAATATATCAAATATATTTATAATTATATGTTTGTATATGTCAAACACACACACACACACACACATATATATATATATATATATATATATATATATATATATATATATATATATATATATATATATATAAAATGTATGTATGTTCTTTAGCCCTACCAGGTTTTAGACTTGTAAATTTCCTACCTAATTCAGCCTACCAACAGCTAGAATTACAGATTCGAGGTACCAGGCTTAGTTTTATGTATTTTTAAATACTAGCTCATTAAATAATTTAAATATACTTTTATGAACCACTATATACCTGACTAATGGTATTACTTAAACAAACAAACAATCAAACAAACAATGTCCACAGTTGATTTTGTATTGTTCTGGTGCATTTATCCTAGCACCTGTTTTTCTTTCTTCCTAGTCTGTCTACTGATGAATGTATATTTACTGACACATCATACTCATGCAGTTATCAATGTGGGCCCATGCTCGGGTGCCAGGGTTGATTCTAAACCGTCCATGCCAGACCAAAATTTATTGAGCAGACTGTCAAATATTTTGCCAACCATGTGGCATTCTAAATAGACTATTTAAGATGAGCGCTTGAACATAACTCATGAGAGTTAATATCTGTTGATTTACCATTCTTATATATCCTGGGGGAGAAATTAACACCTGTGTTATGAAAAATGCACACCACAGGCCGTCTGCAGTTTGTGTTATGTTTGAAAGATGCTGATCTGCCACAGATGCCAACCTACATTCTACTGCTGCAGTGCACACTCTGGAATAGGGGTGAAAGTGCTGGGTCTCTTCAAATATGCATGAGATAGCTGATACCTACTCAGCATGCCCCAAAACTGCTGGCAGAGGTTCAACCAGGGAACAAACATAAAACAGTATTTATATTCAATATAGGATTTCATCAAAACCAGATTATCCTCTTACATAGTTGAAGCAGGTAAGTGCAAGATAGTGTTTGTATCCATGAGGGGCAAGGAAATTAAAACAGCAATAAAATCCGTTGAGCAAGTTTGGCTTAGGCATGTGGTTGCTTTTGAAAATGGGGAATTTTAACTGTCCTCACCTGGGGGTCCAGTAAAATCCCATGAGTGGAAGAATTAAAATCGAATTGAAAAGAACCTGACTTGGCAGTGTTTTGCATCAGTATCTAGAAGTAAGGCATTGGCTTTCTTTACCACATAATGACAAATTGCAGATGTGAGACAAACAATATATAGCACTATGTACACTTTTCCTAATGAAGTGTTGGCTCCAGACCTTTTGCAACCTTGAGATCGTAGTGATTTTGAATAGGGTATAGGGGAGGAGCTTAATGATGCCACTGACAAATGCTAGCTGCCATAGGCAAACTTATGTAAGTTTCTCACTTGGATATGACTAATATACAATCTTCAAATTCCATAAATGAAGAATGGTAGATAATTTCTATTTGGAAACTATTCTGATGCTTGCATCTCTTATGAGGACCATAAACAAGACTTAGTGACACCCTTTATGAGCTCTGCCATTTGTTTCATTTATTTGGGAGCAACAAATAAAGTAGCAGTTCTTTTCCAATAAAACCCATCTAAACTTTAAGAGCACCCATCCTGTTATCAGCAGTATGTTCTCCTCTCAGCTTGGCTTGCTCTTTTCTTTTTATCTGCAGGCTTTCTAGGTAGTCCCTGGGGTGAGGGGTGATTGATTTTTTTCTATTCGACCTCCACAGTGGCACTGAAGCACATATGCCCCCTCAACAGACCAGGAACACTGTAGCCATCACGTACACAGTGAGTCTAAAAGCTTTCACCTGATATTTGGAAGGCATCTTCCTCTACTCTAGTATGTCTAGGTAATATTCCATGGTCAGAATAGTCCTAAATACCTTTGCCATTTTTCCTTCTAGAAAACATAAATGGAAGATTTTTATTCAAAAACCCTTCCTGTTAATTTTAAACTAAGCATTAATAATTCTTTCTAAAGAATAATCATACAAAAACTTGTTTATTTTCTTTAGTCAATACACTCTCAAGGCAACAACTATTATTAGGGTTTGGCATTATGTTATAGAATGTGTCTTCATCTTTTCAAGACTATGCATCTAAAAAAATTTAAATGAAGTATTATGTTTGAATCAGCATGAAGATGGAGCCACACTTATGTTCACACTGTTGCCATTTAGTACTTAAGGGAGGGATGATTTAAATTCATTAATGGAGGTAGTATCCTTGCCACTCTGAGAAATCAACATTGATTTGCAAAGAGTGTCTGTGAGAAGAAAGAGTAAAGGGAAAGTACGGGTTAAGTAAAGTAAGATAAAGACTGTAGAAACCCTTGGAAACCCTTGGCTCACACAACTCTATTTCCAGGCACTGCTAATAAATCCAAGCCTGAGAAGGAGGTATTTTCCCAATCTAAGCTATTTGAGATGCACATTGATTTATATCTAAAAGGAAAGGATTGCTGAATTTGGAATCCATAGTTCTAGGTCACACCCTGCAACTGGACAACGTTGAAGGGAGGCTTGTAAGTATTTATGGAATCCATGGATTTCATTCTGAAATCAGTTTAAAACCATCTGAGGCACTTGGCAATGGTACCCAGCAGCTGCCCAAGTAGCAACTGCAGCAGCTGGATCAATACAGCTGCTACTAAACAAAGGGAACTGCCAAGTCCCATGAAATGTCCAAATAAATAGAGGTCTGATCTTTTTCTTCTAAAAATAATGTGGTTTGACATTTGTATCTATAAGAAATTGTCTAAAATGTTGAGATATTTCTGTTTCACATAACAAATAAAAGTTGGAATAGAAGTAAGATGTTATATTTCTGTTCATTCTACATGACTGATAGCATATTGCCAAATGCTCTTGAACTTGGGAAAAATTAAACACAGGGCAATGTTTTGGGGACAGAATGAAAATAATAGAAACTTCAATTTCCCTAACTCTTGACCTGTTCTTTCAGGCTGTATCTATTGGGCATCTAATCTAAACTATGTACTTTAGGAACATTAAGGCAGAGCACTGAAAACAAATAACAAAATCCCGTGAGCACACAGCATTTGTCTTCAAACTTATTTATTTCATTAACTAATTATGTAAATTATTTAGTTGAAAAAGTATCTTGGGTCATCATGATGGCTTGGAAGGCAAAGGCTTTTACCACCATATCTGAAGATGTAAGCACTGTGCAGGACCCATGTTGTAAAAGAGGAGATGCAAAACCTTAATATTATCCTCGGAACTCTACATGTGCACCGTGGCATGACATGTGTCCACACATGTATGCATGCATCAGAAACACACAATAAGTAAAGATGAATGATTGAAAATGTTATTATAACGCTAAAGGCATTTGTTGGCAGAGATTGTTCTAGGTATACTATATACAACTTCGGATATGAAAATTAAGATTTCAGACAGAATTCACCTGGGAAGAGCTCTATAATGTGAAACAGTCTGAACCTTTGATCCATGCAGCCTCCTGTGTCCTCCCATAATAAACCCCCTCAATATGTTGTCAATAAGTAGTCTTAACCATTTTATTTCTAGTTATATAAAAATTAAACACCCTGGTACCTTGTTTTTAAATAGCAGACTTCTGTTTATAAACTGGGTCTATTACACCAGTTACAAATCCTAAAGATTCTAGGAATATTCAGGCCATGGGAGTTCTTAAAAATAAACACAAACACTGCAGTTCTCAAATTCCATTTTGAAGTTGGCAGCTATAAGATAATCACACTTAGACTGTTCTCTCACCTCAAAGCCAGCATATAGCATGTGTATATTTAGAACTAAATGTTCTCTATTTCTAAGAGAACATGAGACATGCAGAGAGTCCTCTGGGATTGTTAGTCCAAACTGTTCACTTCTAAGAGAGGGAATTAAGGCAAGGAAATGTTAACATTTATGACAAAATAGGTCTGAGTAACACTTGAATATTTTGTCTCATACAGAGATTTCTAAATGTCCCCACTTGTCCTTTAACCTAATCTGAGGATAGACTGAGATGTAGCTTGTATATGAAACTATAGACAAGATGCTTAAAAACTATTTTCTTGTCAATTCCAGAATATTTAGAATGACTACTGTAATATAAGGAATTCAATAATTTTCCTGAGCCATCATTTGGGATGGTTTAATTAAAATTTTAAATTACATAAGAATAGTGAGTATTCAATCACAAATATAGTACACATAATGTCCTGTAAAACCACATTAGAGTATAAAGAATTTACTTTCACATTAATATAATTATGTGCAAACCTGGATTTCTGTTTCTGAGCAAACTGCAAATACAGGACAAATATATTTTTCTTCTTTCTCAAATGCTCCAGGTGTAAAGTGGGGACAAAAATATGGCTATTATTTAGATTGTTGTATACACTACACAAGCTAATAAACTGAAACTAAATTTAAATATTGTATTCAAAGATTGTGTGTGGTAATGCATGTGCACAATCCTAGCAGTACAGAGGCTGAGGCAGGAAGCTCTTGGTTAGAGGGTAGGATGGGCTACGGAGTGAGAAAACTTTTCTAAAGATTGCCTATTTCCTTAACTTGTAGGGAATGCTTCTGTTGCTTTGATCAGGGATGTTCATGTGAACCCTGAAGGTCCTGTTCCCCAATTGATTCTCAATCAATCAATAAAGATGCTTGTGGCCAATGGCTGGGAGAAAGAGGCGGGATTTCTAGGTTACTCTCTAAGATTAGGAGAGACAGAAAGAGAAACAAAGGATCCTCCATTAGAAGATTAGGAGAGACAGAAAGAGAAACAAAGGATCCTCCATTATTCAGAGGGTGAGAGAGCAGCCAGCCATGTAAGATCTCAGGTGAAGTGGCCATTGGCTGCTTCTCGGACTTGGTCTGGGGTGGCAGACAGGAGATTAAAAACACAACTAAGCCGAGGGCAGATTTAGGGTGCTGAGCAAGGAAAAGGTGACTGAGTAACTAAGTTGAGGGAAGGTTTCAAGGTGTTGAGCTGGGGCTAAATGTAACTGAGCAGCTAAGTTAGAGGGCAGATTTAGAGGTGTTGAGCTGGGACTGAAGGTAAGGGCAAATTAGTGGCAGGGAGGCTTAGATGTGCCCAGCCATTGAGCTAAATGCATATTTTAAAAAGTTTGTGTGTGTGTGTGTGTGTTTGTGTGTGTGTGTGTGTGTGTGTGTGTGTGTGTGTGTGTGTGTCTTTTATCCACAGATCCAAGAGAACCACGGCAGGGGTGCTGGCAGAATGATCTGCCAGGAGCTTATAGCCGGGTAGTAGAAGCTACATGCTACATTAACTATTGTGTATGAAAAGAAGATATAATTCACAAAGAGGAAAGAAGCAGGGGGAGGGAGAAAGTGATGGGGGCTTGTGAAGGGGAAACCAGGAGAGGGGATAACATTGAAATGTAAATAAATAAAATATCCAATACAAGAGAAATGAAAAAAGAATAAATGGTCCTCTTGACATTTATTCTATGCACCTAAGCTTTTTTTCATATACCACATTTTGCTCCTGCTTCCATTACCCAGGTTTTAGTAAAAGTACTCCCTGAGAAATAGTAGCATTTGATTATTGACCATGCCAAACAAACCAAAAACCAAAACAAACAAACAAACAAACACCAAATCCATAAAACCTTTGCTAATAAAAGGAATTTATGAGAATACTTATTCATCATATGGCTTAAAAATGACTGACTTTTAGTGTTATTCTTACCTTTTTTATTCTTGCATTTACATTTTAGCTAAGCTGAACTCTGTTGCTCCCTGGAAAGGCTCTACTCTTCTATATCATCCGTGCTACTTCATTTGCCTCACTTGGACTTTCTAAATTCTTAACTGACTCACTATACTGGAGCATATTTCTTAGAGGCAAGATACTGCTCCACTGAGCAGACCTCCAAGACACTATGAGTATGTGCATCCAACTGTGTGTCCTATGAAGGTGTGCATGCCTTCCTAGTATGAGTCATATGAATGAGTGAAGCAGATGATCTAGCCATGTAATAGATTACTTGTTTAAATGTCAACTTCAAATTGACACAAGGAATTTTGTATAGTTGTATATTGGCTTTTATAGAAAGAATGAAACAGATTTTTTAAAAGTTCTATTTACTATTGAAAATAATATACTTTGATCATGGTTTTCCCTCTTCCAGATCCTCCTAGAGTCTCCTTATCTCCCCATTCACCAATTCCATGCCTTCTTTGTCTCTTTAGAAAAAGAAACAGAAAGTCAATGAATAAAAAAAATTGAAGAAAAAGCACAGAAATACACTCACACAAAAACAAATGCATGCCACATAAAAATAGAAAACCAGAAATCATAATATATAAGCAAAAGACCAGTAAGCTGCCAAAACACCAAAAATCCAAAACCAAAAACTACCATTGATGACATTACTGTGAAACTGTAACTGCAGGACTCATTTTAAGGTCAACACTTCTATAAGTGTTTCTGTGATGTAGTTTTGTTATATTAAAAAATTAGAGAGCCCGAATTTGTTATCTTTAATTTTTCAACCACATTATTAAAATAAACTGACTCACACCTATCCTTTTACTCTTTTCTTTTAGTTTCTTTCCCTTTCTCCTTCAGCTCTTCTCTCTATTCCCTCTCTGTTATGCGGACAAGAGTGGCCTTAAACTTAATATATACTTGTTCAATTTTTATTTCTGCTAGTATGATTAATTACCTTGGCCAAAAAGCAATGTATGTGAGGAAGGGCTCATCTGGCTGTTGCAGCTTATCATTGAGGAGAAGTTAAGGCAAGAATTCAAAGAGCTGGTCACAGTATTTTTGCAGAAAAGAACAAAGACAAGAATGCACCTGTGCTTCCCTACGTAGTTCAGAACGCACTGCATAGGGAATAGTGCTGTCCACAGTAGGCTGCATTATTCTACTTTAGTTAACATCAAGACAGTCTTCCACAGGCATGCCCACAGGGCAACTTAATCTAGACAATTTCTCAACTGAGACTCTCCTTGAGGGTGATTACAGGTTGTAGCAAGCTTACATTTGAAAGTACCCTTCCTAATGTAGGAAGGCTTTGAACTTCTGAGCCTCCTGCCTCTCCTTCCTGAGAGCTCCACTTAGATGTATGTGCCATCGCCTGTGTTTCATGAAGTGCTGGTCATCCCCGGGGTTAACAACTAAGCTACATCCCCAGACCTCATAGTTATTTATCAACATAATTTAAAGGTAATATTACATGATGCCTAGCAGAAAAATCATATATTCAAATCTCCTTTAAGATATTTACATAAGAATATCATAAACCATAGCAGTTAACCGTTGTTAAATAAAAATACTGAAAATTAGCATTTCCTTTTCATTTTATCTACCATTTTTAACTGACACTAAAATTTATATCTTAATATTTTATTACATCTAGAACCCACGAAAGACTCAAAACCATGGTTTCAATATGTGACTTTTTTTAGACATAGAAAACAGAGCCAAATTTTTCATAAATTGATTTGTTGGAAGGAGCAATAAATACAAGGGTGCATTATGTACTTCTTATGAAGAATTTTTTACACTGTATATTTCAAAAGGATAGAAAATTGGAAAATGATAAAATTTGTCAAATTACTAAAAAAAAAGACCCTTTCAAGTTTGTCTCATATTTCAGAAGTCCTCCCAATTAGCTACAGCCCTGTATGGACTGTTATTTTCTGTAGAGCATGCCATGCTTATGGAGTGAAAAGTGCATTCCTGCCTGTTTTCATCTTCTCCAAAGAGTATAAAAGTATCCCACAAGAACAAGGAATCATTTTCAATGTTAGCTTCTGTGTAAACTGTAGGTATACAACAAATATTTGGTGGTGCTGATTTGTTAAGAAATGCCACACGGGGAATTCCACCCAGAAGAATGGAAAATGTTCTGTGTCTATGGTTTGTTTTTAAGGAAACCCCACGGCAAGAGGGAGTGTAAGAAGGAAGAATGCACGGAGTGCTAAGAAGGAAATTAAGACAGAAGGATAGCGTTGGGGACTAATTTTTCATTTGAAAAATAGATTGTCTCATGTTCCCCAGGCTGTCTGCTGCTAAGCATAGATGAGCTTCTGTGTCCAGACTGGTTCATTAAAATATGGTCCCTTTAGTTCAACATGACTCATCTTCACGATGAACCAGTGATTCTGGGAATTAATGTGCTGCTTTGGCTATGCTTCAGACACCCATATGAATAACAGAAGACTTAATCTTTAATGATTTCATGTTCAGTTTATACAATTGCATAGCTGACCTGGCCCTCCCATTTAATAAAATCTGGTAATTCAAAGTGCTGTCATAGGAATCCCTTTGAGCAACTGCCTATCCCTACTTCTTTGTACTCAAACTTTGTATATCTATTTCAAGAAAATAAAGTAAACAGTTTCATGGCCTTTGTTCCTCTTGCAGTATCTTTGAGCTCACTGCCCTACTTCAGCTGATCCTAGCACACCATCACGACTGTTAGCTTATTCACTTCTCTATCCCCAGAACGTGAACAGAGGCCTAGTCTACCAACTATAGAATTAATGAATGACAGTCACTAGCTAAATTAGTTTTTTGGGAGACATATAAGTCTGAACCAAGAACTTAAATGTTTGGATTCTGAAAGGAGACTTAATGGTATGCAATAAAGCCAAGTGAAGTCACTGTATCTGCATTGCCTCTGCAGTAGTGCACAGGCTCCATGGCTGGCAGCAGATCAGCATGCAGGGAGTTTTTATATAATACTACTGCCTTGGGAAAGGAATTTTCTTTCTTCCTTCCTTTCTTTCTTTCTTTCTTTCTTTCTTTCTTTCTTTCTTTCTTTCTTTCTTTTTTTTTTTTTTTTTTTTTTTTTTTTTTTTTTTTTTTTTTTTTTTTTTTTTTTTTTTTTTTTTTTTTTTTTTTTTTTTTTTTTTTTTTTTTTTTTTTTTTTTTTTTTTTTTTTTTTTTTTTTTGCTTGCTTCTTCTCTATTTTGATTTCTTTTGAGGCAGGGTTTTGTTATCCAGTTCAGTTTGGCCTCAAACTTGCCATCTTTTTACCACAGTCTCCCAAGATCAAGTCAAGATGCTGTGTTTGAACTGCTCTCTAAAACACTAAGAGCCTCACATTTCTGAAGCCAAGCAATCTAATGAATCTGGGAACTGAACGTTTCACAGAGCACTGAGTGATTTCACAAAAGCTTAGCAGCAACTCAACAGCTAAGGCTAAGATATGAGTTACCTGATAAGTATTACTAATGATCTGTAATGCCATTTTGTTTGGTTCAAATACTGCTCACTTTCTTGAGTATTTTGCTGTAATATCTATATTATAATTTCTATATAAGTGACATAGGCTTAAGATACTACATTTTGTAAGATTTATTGACAAAGCTATTAAAACCACTCAGCTTGGCTTCTGGTACAATGCTGAACTAAGGAACTTCCCGGGAAACTAAAATATATATAACCTATCTATTAACAGAAGGATCATTAGTAGAGTTCCCTACAGAACCACAGAACCACAGCCACTAGAGCAGCAGCAGGGCAGTGGAGGGAGGAAATTACTCAGACACCAAACTTCATAATATATCTAAATTTTTGTGGAACTCAAATATATAGGATGAATGAGACTTCCTTAGAAAAGAAATGTATTTTATTACAAATGCCAAATCATGTGCAGGACCCTAAATGTGGTTTCTCTACAAGGCCGGGGGTTCCAAAGTTGAAGCCAGGTATGCTCTGTGATTTCCCAGACTCTGTACATTGCTGTGATTGATATGCTCGTGTAAGACAACGCGGTCCACAGGACAACTTGTTTTGTTAAATTTATGCCATCTAAAATATATGTGTGTTACAGAAAGAGATATTATAGCAGTGATGATACTCTAGGAATCAAGCACTAATGAGGTAACAGTACACAGGAGAATCACTGACAGAGAAGAAAGTCTAAGCCAAAGAAAGCAACGAGCAGAGAGCTTCACCCGATGGGAAACCACAGAGCTATTAAAATCTGAGAATCCAGGCTAAGGTCATCACTCTGTCATGCTAAAGGCTCATCAACCACAGGACAGCTATTTTATTGCTAGGAAATTGCTAGACAATTGTGGCGTTCACCCAGAGGAAACTCGCAAATGCCTGAGAACCTTTCTCCTTCTTTCAATAGCCTTTTACCTCAGCTCATCTTCTTCTCGCCATTATCCCTCCCTCTTCTACACCAGGGTTCCAACCACATGTAACCTATGACACAGCACAGTGATTTAAGATGAAAAAAATCTATGACATAGGTGATTCTGTAATTAATGTCCATCTAGAGGTGGGCATCACACACTTTCTAGTCCAGACTTTCAGATTTGTTAAGCATAATGTTAGGAATTAGTCAGCTGTCTTGACTCAGCGATGATTTGAAAGTCAAATACAATGGCTAGTCTAGAGACAACTGTGATCTCTTATTCTGATGAAGAAAACACACTCTGGAACCTTCCTTCTCCCAATTCACTGAATGGTACAGTCTCTCAATCATGAGTTTGCTGTGGGCAGAGCAGTCTTGGGCATCCTTATGTGTGACATTAGACAGATGTTCAACCGTGGAGAAAAGGAACAAACAGAAGATGCTACCCCCTTTCCATTTTCTGTGGCCACATTAAATGCCTGCAGAAAAGAATTATATGAAGAGGTGTTTGGTATTCACCATCTTAGAGACTGAAATTTCAGGCAGAATTTCGAAAATTGCTAACATCTCAAAGGAGAGTCAAAAATAACAAACTTGGAAAAGAAAAGGTATTGGAATGATACCAGCTCTGAGTCCTTTGCTGGCTTGAGTAGGACAGAGCTAACTGAGATCTGTGTGCCTTTCTAACTCCACTTTATGCAAATTTAGTGAGAAACATGAATAGCCCCAAGTATATATCACTCCAAGGGTATTTATGAAAAAAAACTAAGCTCACACTTACATCCACAACCATGTGTTAGCAACTGCCTTGTTTGTACTGACCTACAGTCATCAGAACAAAAAGTGTTCAGCCCAAGTCCTGTGGTCACTGTTCCTGGAAGGAAGTAATTTGAGAATGTAAACAAGGAAAGAGTCCTTTTAGTATATTTTAAAGCTTCCACATTTCAGCAATCTGAAAACTTCAACCACAGTGTGACGATTCACTAGCTAAAGACTTAAGCTGTTAACACACTTAAGATTTACAACTTCAGATTATTTTAACTTTTCAACTGGAAGAAATAACTTATAATCCAAACCCCAGTAACTGTTGGCTTTAAAGTGAAACCGGCTCCACCCTTAAGGATACAAAGCCACAAAATTAACTTCAAACCAACCCATAAAATAGGCATGGTGTGAGCTCCCCCTACTGGTACAACATTATTCCCACTTCAGGAATCAAACAAGGTTATAGTTTCTGGGACTAGCTAGATAAAACAAGAATTGCAACTTAAAATTCAAGAGAAGGGAAAGCTAAAGGAGTTTGTGAGAGCCAAAAACAATCAACAAAATATAAAAACCACCTCCCCTCACTTTAATCTCCACGAAAGACAGCAAAAGACATGTTTATAAATATTTGAGTCAACCTGTAAGTCCCCACCCAGCATCAGACACCCATGAGTAAAATAAACAACTGTCATTCTCAAGACGACCAAGTCCACATTCGCATGCAGACAGAGAAGCCAGCAGAGCTTAATTGAAGCGATGCTTACACACTGACAATGGATCCCCTCCCTTAACAGCACATGAGAAACGCTGCAGGCTTCAGAGAAATAAAATAAATTATGTAGCACCACGGAGGCTGAACAAAGTCTGAGGGCCTTAGGGTTTTCTGCACTGGGAAATGACTTCTATATTGTTATGTGCACTGGGACACTGAAGGGGAAAGCTGTAAGTTTTATACTTCAAGCCACTCAAATTAGTTGTCCGCAGAGCAGAAAATTCAATGTGCAAGAATCAATGATAAATACAGGTAAAGTGCTACTGTGGGGACCTTCGCAATAGCAGTACAACGGAAACGCAACAAAGGTGTTGAGGCCGATATGCTGTTATAGAGAAAATATAGTGAAAGATGGCTCTCCTGCTCTGTCTCGATCAACAAAGGAAACTGTTCCAAAGTGTCTGCTATATTTGTACGGCTGCACTTTGATTATAACTGATTCTGTTATCACAATCTGTTACGTATCCTACATAGCACATAAATACATAAAGCCATTTAAAAGCCAAATTACTGAGTTCTCTATTATTGTATTTTACCTTTTACTGCCATACCGGGGATGATGCTGAAATTGTTGATGATAAATTTCAAGGAGTAAATGAAAAAACAAAACCGTCAGACTACACGGGCTTTATTGAAAAGCAACCAACTGAAAACTCCCAAGCACATCAGTGTGTTTGCTTCTCAAAGTCTGAGAAAATCACCTTCAATGAATATATTGGGCTCAGCACAAGAGCTTTGGTTCTTAAAACGGTGCTCTTTATGAAGCATATTTGTGGTTGAAAATTAAACCAGTAACGTTGGCTTGTGATGAACATGGATGAGATAAAGAGACTATTGACATTCTTCCTACCCTTTCTGCATACTTTTCTTTTGTTCTGTGTCAGGCAAAGACTCATTGCACAGACTTGGATAGTGACTTGAACTTGATCCTCGTGTGTCTACCTCTGACTATCCATATATTCATTACTTATAGGGCAAGTAACACTTGTTGACACCTATACTAGCATATAAGTGAACAGAAAGTACTTTGTTACCACCTCACTTGCCCTGTGGGCAGCACTCAGGTTGTGTGGACTCACTCTTCCTTGTTCCACTGTGGCAATCTTTGTGTAAGTATCTTGCTTCAATTTTGCTTCACATACAATTTCTCCTCCACCTGGAGGCCCGAACAATATTTTAAACATATAAAAAAGATTGCCCTTAAAACATTTTAATGACCCTGGTAAAAATACAAATTTTTTTATGACTCAGCTGAGGGTTTTCTGTTCATCTGCTGTGCTGGTGCTGAACTCCTTTCCGCCCCTATATTTCACTAGGATCTTGCATAGTGTATTAGTTACATTTCTATTTCCGTGATAAGACACTGTGACCAAGGCAATGTACAGAAGGGACTTTATTGGGAAATACAATTCCAGAAGGAGAAGAATCCATGATATGAGAGCAGCATAGATGCAGAAAGTGAGAAAGCAGGAAGCAGAGAGAGCATACCTGAATGGGCATAGGTCTGAACTCTCTTTCTGGTAACATACCTCTTCCAAGAAGGACATACGTCTTAGGACCTAGGACACACCACAACTAGGACTTAGCACAAAGGACGCACCAAGTAGTAACTACGTATCCAAATGCTCAAGACTCCAGAGCGTCGAAGACAGGTGCCTGACTATACTGAGGGACTGGACATTTGTCGGGAGCATCCTGCCTCTGTACCTTTACCTGCTGTTTCTCTTTCTCATAATAAAGTTGAAATTTTATTTCTTTTCCAAGAGAGAGACTTTGTCTTATAGCACCTGTTTTATTTTCTGAAAACTAATCGTTACTCTCTGAAGTATTCTTACTCAAATTTTCTTTTTATGTCTTAAANAAAAGACTAGATCTAAAAAGGCAGATGGAGGGAGATTCCTGGGGCTTTGTCCTGAGTTGGCAAACTCCAGGTTCACTAAGAGATGGAAACATTGAAGTTGGGAGCAACTGAAGATGCCTGACATTGTTGACCTCACAGTAACACCTATACAAACACACATCCATGTGCTACTCAAGAGACTATGGCAGCAAGCGTGGATATACAGAGGTTTCAGCTAGACAGAGTCCCAGTGCTGAGAGGGGAAGTGGAGCATGAGCTCTCTTCCCTTAGCAAGACTGATACATAAATAAGTAAAAGCAAATTTTGGTATAAACAAATACATTTGGAACAATGTGTAGAATAACAGAGCCTCTTGTGTAAGTTCAGGTCTTCAGATTCTTGATCCAGAATGTCATGGGTGTCATTGTGTACAGTTGTTTTGCTAATGAAGACACTGGCCTCTTTTTCCTGATGCTGTGGGCAGTGTTTCTAACGTATTTTGTCAGATGGACTTTTTGATCACTGGCTAAATAGTTAAAAAATAAAAACTATAAATATGTTGCGTGCAACTAAATAGCTCTGAATATGATTTTTTGCAAAAATATAAAATGTTTTTATGCCTCCTCCTCATATTACCACCTCATGCCCTCCTTCATACCTGATTTCTACAATATCATCAGAGGAAAATTGCCCCACAAATCTGCACTTTTGTAAAATATCTAGAAAAAGGAGAATTATTTCTGTTGTAAAAACATTTCTGTGTAGGAATTAAATTTCAAAATTCTAACTTAAAATACCTTTTCTCTGAAGATTAAGTGGTACTGTCAGGAGGCAGGCCAGCCATTCATGTCTCAACATGCTCTGGAACCCAGTGTGGCGAGAGGACTCTACTTAGAACACATCAGCCAGAAAACAAATGGTTGGAGCAGGAGTAGTGCCTTCCAAAGTGTGCAATGATTATTGATTCCTTTCAGTTTCGTTTATTCAAACAGAATGTCTCTATGCTCCTATGTCTCTCTCAGATGTGACTTCTTTATTCTCATCTTTCAGAATGCTGGGATTTCAGGCCTGTGCTACCACGCAGGTTTAAACATATGAACTCACAGAGACTGAGGCAGCACACATGGGCCTGCACAGGTTTAAGCTGGATGGGGTCCCAGTGCCGGGACAGGGAAGTAATTATGAGCCTTCATCTTCCTCAGGAAGCTTTCTCCAACTGATACAAGCTTGCAAAATAATAATGATTATAATATCTTTTACTGCAAATTTGAGGGCAGGTACCTATACCCAGCACAGGTGGCCCGGGAAAATAAATTAAACAGTTACTTTGTATATATGTAGGCGTTTTGTATCATATCACATTTTTTTTTTTCAGTGCTGGCCCTTTGACCATATATTATTGTTTGCAATTTCAGGTTTCCATGAGTTTTGCTTGTGTGTGTTTCTTCTTTATCCTGCTTTCTTGGCTTTTTCTGTTTGCCTGTTATCTAAAGAGAAGAGGAGTGGGGTTGATGGAGAGCTGGGGAGGATGTGGGGATATGGGAGGAGTTCAGGGAGGAGAACCAGGGATCAGAAATGTTGTATGAAAAAATATTTTCAATTAAAGACAATCTATTGGAAAACTAGCTAGGAAAAGTAAAGTATTTCCACATTTACATAGAAAGCCAGCTTAGTGTGAACTTAGCACCTTGCTGTTCCTTGTCTTAGCATTTTCTATGCTTGTTATTCAGGAGAATTGTCAAATGTGAGAGTTTCTAATGTCTGCAACTGTGTGTTCTCATATACCATCTACAAGCATTTGAAAAAGCCCATTCAGAATACCAAACAACTTCAAGTCCTTCTTGGTACTACATCCCAGGGAAATGACTCAGTGAAAAACATTTTGCTTTAACTCTCTTTCATCAAGGTGTTGATACCTGGTTGTCGGGAAGAAAAATATCACAAATATATTCCCTGATAAGCTTCAAAAATATTTTGTTTTGTTTATTTGTTTGTTTTGGAATTTGAGTGTATTTTGAGCCAAAGAGAGAGAAAGAACATGAAATTGGGTGGGTATGTAGGGAGGTAAGGAGGCCCTGAGAGACTGGGTGTAAGGGAAGAATTAGGGTCAAAATAATGAATTGATCTTTTAAAGCTAAAAATAACTTGTTCATATCCTCTTAATTTGCACATGCGTAAACACTTACAAGGGGGAGGGAGAGGAGAAGGAGAGAGAGAGAGAGAGAGAGAGAGAGAGAGAGAGAGAGAGAGAGAGAGAGGAGAGTGAGAGAAAGAGAAAGATCAAACAAAATACACTACCCTGCCTTTAAAGCCTCACATCTGTGAGTAAGGCGTAAAGTGATCAGTCATGTTTCTACCCTGGAGCAAGATTATCAAGTGCTAAAAGTGTAAAAATTTGAGGCAAACCACACGTAGTTAGCAACCTATATGAGAATTTTAAAAAGGAGTCAAGTCACCCTCACTTACAGGGACAGCCTCTGACACAGCAGTTCCCACAGGTTTTTCTGTTCCTCCGAAACCCGTTTGCATTGCCTGGTTAGAGGACGTTGTCTAGCTAGACTCACTCTGCACACTAGATAATTGATTTAGAGGACTCTGTTGGCTAAGAATGAAACCTATGCTTCCTAATGAAGTATATACTGGCAACATTCAATGCTAGTTCTTATGAGTGACAAAGTGTGTGTCTCTGAGTGTGTGTGTGTGTGTGTGTGTGTGTGTGTGTGTGTGTTAGCAAAATTAGGAAAAATGTGTTTAGAGCACATTGTTGTTCTGAAAATTGAAGTATTGCAAGCAAAGCAACAATAAAATGAAATTAGTACTATTGTGTTATTAATATAGATGAAATATCAAGAGTTAAAATGTATAAAACCAATATAGTGTTTTGAACTCTGAAACAACTTAAAAACTCTACCTTCTACAAAGTACTGAGCACACTGCTTTCTCTTTGTGATATTTTGTATTGAAAAGTCCTCTGTTGCTGTTGTAATTCCTCTTCTAAATGGTCCTTTAATTTTATCCATCTTGGGCATCTTTGGTACCTTGTCCCACTTATTCACCTGGTGAGGGGAGATTGATGGGAGAGAAAAACATGAGGACGGGAAATGTGCTTTGACTTTAAGTTGGTGGACAAAGGAGCCAAAGGACAGAGGATTGAGCAGAGACATTTGCATCTGTGCCCATCTTGCACTCATCATACACCTACTGCAGTACTGGAGCTGTTCTCTCAGGCTATGCTGGGAGTCTTTACTTCCGGTCTGACAATGAGGACGTGCTTACTCTGCTTATCTAAAATAATGTGTACTAGACTCTCACATCATGCAGAGGCTCCATTCTCCCTGTTTTAACTATTTCATAAATTAAAGCAGAATCTGACAGAGTGCTACACTTTCTTTCATTATGTAGAGAGACTATCTGGATGTGAGGAATAATCAATGTTTCATTTTATAAGTCATATTATTTGGATGCCAGAATATATTCATGTAAGGTATCCATTGTAGTTCTTTTGAAACCCAGGAGTCAACCACATTCTTCACTGATTCAATGCCAAAGCAATTGAAAGCATCAAATAGATTTCCAAGTGACACTAATTTTTTTGGCTAAAGCTATTTGGTATTTTAATAAGTAATTTGGCTATTGAATAAAGTATTCCCATAGGGCAAAATCAACTCAATTACCTCCAAACTAACTAACCTGAGTGGTAGAATAACTTCAATTATTTTTCTGCACACACTGCTTGTTGGAAAACGAAATGGATCACAAGTGAACAGGTCCACATCTTGCAGTTGGGTCTAAAGGACATGTGAGGGAAATGGAGAACCAGAATGAACATGGCCTGGAGATACTACTGTGAAACTAGTAAAAAATACTTTATATCAATTGCAAAGGAGATATGTCCTGTTTTTGCAGGGTTTCCATGGGGTTTTCTTGACATTCTTTAGGTCCTGGGTATGAAAAATGGTGCTTATTTCTGAATTTATTATTTCTCAGGACTTATTCTTGTTTAAGTTTGTTCCAATATCTGTGTCATATTCCTCAGGTCCTCCCTGCTATGTATCCACCCCATAACTAAAGCTGAAGCACGGTTACCGTGCTCTGCTCAGACAAAAGACCTGTAGAGAATTTTAAAAAGAGAGATTTGGAGGGAAAATACAGCATTTTTTTTTGTTGCTGCTATTTTATATTTAAAGTTAAAATAAATCTATAGTTCTTTTAGTATGACAAGCCCTTCATATTTATCTCCTTTAAAATATCAACTTAAACTATAGCAGTCAATGTGAAAGGAAACATTCAGGAATTTTTGACATTACTATCAAGGCCTTGGTTGTCTTAGAAAACTCTTAGAGAGACTTCATAGGTCTTACACATAGCTTGTTTCCCTGACTGTGATTGTGGATATAATACAGAAAAGACAAGAGGTGTTTATTTCAAACAAGCAGTTTAAGAAGGTGAGTTTTTAATAAACCTAGGATTTATTTTTAAATCAATGTATTTTCATATAAACTTTGTCTAAATGTTTACACTCAAAAGTTAAAACTGTAGTTCATAGGTTTCTTTTAAGAACTGGTGCAAATGGCCTTCCAGATGTTCAATAGCCAAAGTTCAGAGGCCTTAGCTAAAGTAGATTAAGGGACAAACACACACACATAAAAGACAGTCAGGGGGTAAGATGGCTTCATAGTCAGACTCCTGCCACCAAGCCTGATGACTGACTTCTACAGGTGTACACTGTGTCATGGATCCATGCTCACACATGTGCCTGTGCATGCATGCGTGCGTGTGCGTGTGCGCGCGCGCGCGCACACACACACACACACACACACACACACACTATGTATATGTACATGTACATATGTATAACATATACATAATGATATACAATTATATATACACAAATATATGTATATAATGCATATGTGTGTGTATATAATATACAATGTGTTATATATATATATATATAACACATATCTTTAGCATATATATATATTTATATATATATATAAACACATATCTTTAGCATTACTTCTAGATTTCACCCAACAGTTACCTAGCAACAGCCAGGTAGGCCTGGCTTGCTATAAAAGAGAATGTTTGTCCTCTCTTTGCTCTCTCTGACCCCTTTCTCTATCTGACACCCTCTGCTTTCTTTGACCCCTTTCTCCCTCTCTGTTCTTCCCCTCTCACCATCTCTCCACATGTTCTGAGCGATCTCTCTCTCTCTCTCTCTGTCTCTCTCTCTCTCTCTCTCCACCTTTCTATTTACTCTCTTTATCTGCCTCTACTCTCTTCTCAACTTCCCTCCTCATGTTCGCAAATAAACTATATTCTATACTATACCCAACCTATGGCTGGTACCTCAGGGGGAGGATGCCTAAGCATGGGCCCTCTGAGGCAACCCTTCCCACTACACCATACCAAGCTCTACAAAACGTATCCTTGGCTCTACAAAACATACCCTTGGTTTTATAAAACATATCACATATTATATATACGCATAAACATGTATATAATTATATGTATATACATAATGTGATATATATATATATATATATATGATTATATAAATTTAAAAAAAAATAATCCAGTGTTTTGGCCTTTGATCTACAAGGTCAAAGGAACCCCTCAAAAAGACCCCTGTAAGCCTGATAAGTTACCAAACTGTGATAAGAATGTATGGAAACCTCGGAAAACTCCATAATCTACAGTTTATTTTTGGACATGAGTAGGATTTAGGCAGTACATGAGAAGGATTTCTCTACTAGTGCAAAAGAGCACTCATGAGCCAAGTCTAAGATAAAAGAGATGAATGCTGATATTGGAGAAGACGACAACAGACTGATGCTAGAAGTTTTTGTAAAACCTAACGTGACCACTGAGTTTTAATCTAAAGAAGATGGAGAGCCTCTGCTGAGTCTTAAGCAAAAGAATAATATACTTATCTAAGTATTTTCTGTGTATATTCTCAGTGTGCTTAAAAGAAATGCTTTAAGAGTAAGATGTGTGGGGGCAGATATTCCTGCTAAGAAGCATTTTCCAGGAGATGCCAAGGGGCTAAGATGGGAGACTGATGGAGGGTCTGGAGACATGGATCTGAGAACTCCTCACCATAGAAAATCCACGGTGTGTTGATATATAGCGCAGAATTTGCTGTCTATCTCTGACACATCCTGGCATAAGGGAGCTTTTTTAGTGAAAGGCCAGGAGAGTTTATGGAACTGACACGTGGACATAGCTGTGCAGTATGGACTTCCGGGATGTAAGCATTTGCTGTTAATCCCTACTTAAGATGCAGTAAAATAACTGTATTAGTGATTATTTTTTAAACTACCAGCTGTGTTCCTTTTTAATTATATTTGAAAATGACTTCTACTTTGAAAGATTGCCCAGTTCAAGCTGCAAAGATGGTTGTCTTTTGAGTAACTAAACAAAATCCTGAACTTTGTAAAACTCCCCGACTCTTAAGAATTATATCATATACTACATTTTAAGGGTCAGAAATGATGGTACTTTGTTTTCAATGTGTCATGAAGTTGCTGACAGAACCATTTTAAATCAATATGTCAGGAATCATGCTTGCTAAAGACTTAGTTTGCTTGTGTGTCACAGTCTTTGGAGGGGACAGTCAGTGACTGGAAGGGTGCTCACTCTCCTCCACTGTCTGCTCACATGAGCAGCAGAGCCAGGACCAAAAGGTCTACCATACTCTATTTTATGCATATATAGAAATGTTTGCCTCTTCTAACTGACAGTACCAACAAGATATTTTGTCTGCTGCCTTCCCCAAGAGAAGAAATGATAGGATAAAATCCCAATTAGCTATGCCCTAAAATAAAACAGTAGATACAACTGGAAAAATGAGAGGAAAAGTTTGCATTGTAGCCAATATTATTTAACCCAGCGAGACTAGACCAGTTGAAATGATTGATCCACAGAACAGCTTCTCAGAGCCAATATTATTTCATATGCAGCTAATTATTCTTTTGGTTTTCTCTGAGAGAGACCACCACCAAATCCACAGATAAGTGATTTGTTTGCTTGTTGCTGTTTTCTTTGTTTTCGGAATCAGTACAATAACTGAGGCGTGCTGGTGTAACTCGTGAGGCTTCACTTGTGGAAACAGGATGCTAACATTTAAATATATTGTTTTCAGTTTATTCCTGGATTTCTTTTAGACTCCCTCTGCGACAGCAAGTGTGTAATTTGCCAGAGAAAATGAAATTGTTCTTTGTTAAGTACACATTGGAAATCATATGGTACAATATGTATGTACATCTAGTACAGTTAAAAAAAAGCTATATTTTCAAATCCAAATTTGAAACCAAGTCAATGAGATTGGGCATACATTGCAGCGTGCAGAGACATTCCTGTGCCTTAAATGGTGTCTGGAAATAAAAGAATTTTCTGCTTGCTTAAAACTATCAAATCAGTAAAAATTAATTTAAAATAAAATCTCCAGTAAAAATGAGTGTTTTAGTTGATGATATGAAAACTAGGGTTTTAGTCACTAAAGGCAACACCCATCAGAAAAGTAGCAGATGGGCATGCCTAGGACAGACAAGGACTCCTGAAGAGTCTGGAGAACATACTACAGCCTCTTCAAAATCAACAACAACCAAACAACAGAAACTTTACCTTCTTAAAATAAGATTAACTTTGTTTATTTGTGCGTGTGAGTGTGTAAGGGTAAGCCTATGTAAGTGTGTAAGGGTGTATATGTGTGTGAGAGTGTGTAGTGTGTGACAGTATGTGTGTGAGAATGTTGTGAGTGTGTGAGTATGTGTAAATGTGAGTGTGTATGAGATATGTAGCCAAAGATAACCATCTGGTTTATGCTTTAACACCTTTTGTGAACTGCCCATGTGAGAGATGATCAGTAGTGGAATATGAAGGCCCAACCTCATCAACTCAACTGAGGACAAGTCGCAGAACCCTCTCAACTTGGGGACTCCAGATGGGCTGTGCTCTGGCTTTTATCTCACTGTACAATTTAAAGTCTTTTTCTTCTTATCCTGACACCATTCCTTTGTAGAGATGCTATTATTCTCAGGCATCCTTCACTAAACTTCAGGCACATCCAATTTTAACCTCAAGATAGCTCTGACTAAAAACCTTGCCAACCACAGATGAGAAAAACAAGTCTAAGTAGCTTGCTCAAAGCAGTACGGCTAGACAGTAGAAGGATCCAATGCAGTCTACATAGCCCTGAGATCTTCAAGTTGTGCTGTGAACCTCTGCCTTCCTAATATATATTTCATCAAAAACTTGAAGGCTACCCAATACTATAGAGAGAAAATGTTTAGAAGATGAGATGGAGAACAGAGGGGAAAATAAGAGAAGAGAATAGATACTAATCATAAGACATAGAGCGAGAGCACAATACAGGTCACAGACAACAGACTCAACCCATGCATCAAAAGGAACAGGTGTTTCCAGAAGAAAAAGTGACAGTGGAAGAGGCTCAGAAAATGGTATAATAAATTTCCCTAAGAGTTTGGGTAAAATTTATAATTTATATTAAAATAGAAAATGAGTTCTGGTGTAGTGACTGAAAAACACTGCTCTCATTGGCAGTCTATGGTTCCTTCTTTTTTGAAGTTTGAGGACTGGGTTAGTTACCATAAATACTGTCATTGGGCTATGGTTAGGATGACCTTCCTTCTTATCTGCATCTATTATTAATATTGTGACTGTAATCTTTGTAAACCATAAAATGTTTACAAGTAATTATACAAGTATGCTCACTAACTTAGCTAATTATGATTTGGACATTAGTAAGAACTGGGGTACAATTTCCTACCTATATTAAAATACTCTGTCTCTAGAAATCAAAGAGTCACTTAGAAAAATAACAGTGCTTACTGGCCTGATGATACCATTTTTTTGTAAGTACGTTGAATAGCCCAAATTGAACTTCTACATCTTTATTTGGTTTTCAGTGGAGGCAACATGTCTGCAACTTAATTTTGAGAACAATTATTTTTGAGATTTTTTTTTTACCAGTTTTCTTTCTTCCATATCTTGTACAATTGTAGTTTCTCCTGTAGCTTCTGTTTCTTTCTAGATAAAAAGGTGACTGTCTCCCTAACTATAGGAAACTATTAGCTTCTTATTTCTTGTCATAGAGTCAATACTATTGTTACTGTAATTGTATTTGTATCTAGAGTCATGCTATGTAGACCAAGCTGACCTAGAACTTGCTGTGCAGTACAGTTGATCCTCATTTCTCAGCTTTTCAACATGCTTGGACCACAAGCTTGTACCATCACACCTAGTCACCATTTTAAACCATGGACTAGTAGTTAAACAACTTGTTATTCTAGTTTGCCTCCCCATGGAATTTATGTACTCAGAGAAAATAGGAGTCAGAACAAAAGGTAGCAGGAATTTCTGTAACTCTAGTTCTAATTTCCCAGAATTCAAAGTTCTAGGATTTAGTTTGTTGAGATTATCTTCCCCTAAGTAGTATGAGACTGTTTAAACAATAAGATGAATCACTCTCTAAGGAGACTAAGAGTAAAAACAAACAAACAAAAAAGAACGCTTAATAGATATCCTTCAAGCCAGTTAACAATCTAGACTGCCAGTGTCTGGATGCTGAATCCAAACTCATTTCTTCCGTACTGTATAGGATGACTAACTTTATTTCCCTGTAATTTCTATAAACCCAATTAGATTGCCTGGAAAAGCTTGTAGTATTCATTTCATTCTCCCAGGCAATCTAGAACTTCAGAAACTATCACCGCTCTATTGTAAGAACTCTATGTTCTATTTGTAAAATGGTATTCATATGTGAAAACAAACTGCCCTCCAGCCACGCTCACAGCAAAGTCTTCTTACCCCTCTAATCGTCTTTCCACCACTCTCATTGTTTTTCCCCTTCTGTTTGTTTCTTATGCTTGTTTCCAATATTGGCATCCATTACATATTCTGTGCTCATTCTGCTTCTCTTTCCGTATCCTATTTCCATATTCTTTATTTTTTGAGGTAAAGAGAAACATGGGCCCCAAGCCATAAAAGCCTGAGATATGATTTCAGTCAAGGGTTAGATGGTTATGTGCTCATTTCTAGGCAAAAGAGCAGCAGCTCTCGGGTGTGGGAGATGGAAGAGAGCATTGTTTCTGATTACTCCCTGGATGGATTGCACTGGAAGACCTCAGACCTTATGCAATTGGTGGAATTTCTTTATTGAATCACTCTTTTGGCCAGAGCTGCTCACCATTGTTATCTGTCAGACTCTGGCTGCAGTGTGCACCCAATGGGGGGAAAATCTTTTCCAAGTAAATTGTGTTTGCCAGACTTGACTGTGATAGTAACTGAAGAAGGCACAAATATGCTGCTGAGGCCAGGGAGGAGTACAGAAACACGGAAAAGAAAATTACTTACTCCTACATAAAAGCTTTTTATGCAATGAATATTCATTTATTTTATCTCTAGTGCATTTAACATTTTACTTGTGCTGGGATTATTCCCTTTTATAATCAGCATCATAAAATTTCCTATTGTATGCAGTAAGGAGAATTAATATGTAATCTCTGAGAAGAATAAAATGGTCATGACTAGCATCACAGATGTCAGAAATCTTGCCACTGTGCCCAGGTAATACTAGACTTCAAATCAACCAGTTTCACATAAGAAGGAAAAAGACGGCTTGAAAACAACTTTCAGGTTCTCCAACTTCTTAGAATAGTTTTTATCAACACATTTGGTCAGCTATAGAGGTTGTAATTTATATTTTATTGCGATGTAAATCTTTCTTGTTGGTGACAAATTGTGTATGAAGTAAAGGTTTAACAATGGCAAACCTGATGGATATTGTATAGAAGCAACTGACAAAGAGATTTTTTCACTAAGTCAAAACAAAGTATCAACTGGCTTTCTACTTTAAAATCATTATAATATTAATTACTTTAAAAGTTATATGAACTGTACAAATATCAGCTATAAATTCAACTTGTTATTGTACATAACTAATATTAATCTAGTTAAAAGTTCTCTTAGAAGCAAGGTGTTTTTTTATTAGATATTTTCTTTATTTACATTTCAAATATCATCCCCTTTCCTAGTTTCCCCTCTGAAAACCCCCTATCCCCTCCGCCCCCCCTGCTCCCCAACCCACCCACTCCCATTCCTGGTACTGACATTCTCCTATACTGGGGCATTCAATCTTCACAGGACCAAAGGAGTCTCCTCCCATTGATGCCCGAGTAGGCTATCCTCTGCTACATATGCAGCTAGAGCCATGAGTCCCACCATGTGTTTTCTTTGATTGGTGCTTTAGTTCCAAGGAGTTCTGTGGGTACTGGTTAGTTCATGTTGATGTTCCTCCTGTGGGGCTGCAAACCCCTTCAGCTCCTTGGGTACTTTCTCTAGCTCCTTCATTGGGGGCCTTGGCAAGGTGTTTTAATATGTGCCAGTGATAACAGAAAATGGGGCTGAAGCAGGAGGATTCCAAGTTTGAGGTCGGCTTGGATATAATGAAACTTCCTCTCAAGGAAACAAAACAACAAAGTTTCCCTAGAAGTGCAGAACCCTACAGTACCGTATGTTGGCTAAGTGTCTATGAGCATCCTTGTCCCTATGAAATAAAAATATACCTTTGTGCCTATAGCATGTATCTCATATATATTTTTAATTCTACAAATGCTGTAGACCTCTCAGAAGTTGCTATTAAAAGTCAATTATGGATTTTGCATCATGCATAGCAGGACAGCACATCTGCAAATATTATAGATGCTACGAGTGGGATTCATTTTGTAGATGGACTTTTTATCTTTAAGTATTTGGTGAGAGTATAAGCAATCCAAAAGTACTTTGAAAAGGAATGAAAGAAAAATCTTCAAAACCTTGTGCTTATAATATAGCTTAAAGATGCAGAAAAGCAGAGCTTAAAATGATCCTCTCAGCACCCACACAGCCCTAGATCTCTAGAGGAGGCTGCTTAAATACTTTTCCTTCCTGCAGTATTTGTTGCCTAAGCAAGTCTGTGGTGCTCCTCCCTCCTCCACAAGCACTTTCATATTGATAACACTAACTCTCCATATACATACTAAGGGCACTTGAGTTGCTAATCGTATTCAGTCACTTTCT
This sequence comes from Mus minutoides, assembly GCA_902729485.2. Lineage (NCBI taxonomy): Eukaryota > Metazoa > Chordata > Mammalia > Rodentia > Muridae > Mus > Mus minutoides. The sequence goes on along the minus strand of CACVCL010020690.1, from coordinate 976 downwards.
CAAGTTCTCAGGAGTGTGGTACACACACTACCTTCTTGCACATAAAACAGAAAATTATAGTTCATCTTTAATGTTTTTTTCCAAGTACAAACCAATTCATAAGGAATGTTTGACGCTCATGACTTTTCAAAAGGTTTTTGATCCAGCATAGAACTCCATAACTCTTATGCTCAAAACTAACAATGTAAAGTTTGGTTTTTTTTAAAAATAAGTTTTCTTTAACAGCAGAAGATAAGAATAAAGATCCTGAAATTGGTAAAACCAGCCTTCACTATTCATGTGAGGTGGTTATCCTCCTCCATGGACCCCTTTGTAGATGAATACAAAGCAAAGATTATCTTGGAGACACAGTGAGCACGTTTTCTAACAAATGGAATGATTTCTAATGTTTGACCTGAACAGTAAAATAATTAAGACCTACCATTCCATGTTATTATTATAAAAATCTTATATCTATTTTAATTATAAATGACAGTTATGTTCTATGCATAGCAATAACGCTTAAATTATTCTTAAAGTAATCATGTCTAATTTTCTGCTAATCTGATACTCACCCATTTTAAAACATAAGCCAATATAAAACAGGAAAAATTGACGTATTTTAAAAATAAATTTATCCTTACGGGTTAAGCATTTCATTCATGGCAGCTACCCATGGCAAATGTACACAGTCACATTTGCTTATTTCACTAGTCACACCAATGTACTCCTCTTAAGAATCATGCCAACTTTTTTGTCAGATTAAGCATTATAAACACAACCATCAACATTCCAAAGTCAAGTTCCTATATATTCCCTCTTGAGCACATAGCATGATCAAGTTCCTATATATTCCCTCTTGAGCACATAGCATGATCAAGTTCCTATATATTCCCTCTTGAGCACATAGCATGATCAAGTTCCTATATATTCCCTCTTGAGCACATAGCATGATCAAGTTCCTATATATTCCCTCTTGAGCACATAGCATGATCAA